>LOEQ01001852.1:199240-228265 GCA_001685075.1 Bramus lutescens
AAGCAGTTTTCTTTATTAATTAACCAATAAAAGCAACAGATAGATAGAAGACCCTCCTACATCAGAGGGGCAAGGGATAGAAGACACACATATAATGTATCTCCTCTGTTTACACACATGCTCCATTTCCTCATCAGATTTAAAAAACACCAAGTCAAGGCTTAAATTATCCTATGGGTAAACAGACAAAGAAAATTTGTTGTATGTATATAATGGAATTATTCAGCTTTTAAAAATGAATGAATTCTGCCATTTGCAGCAGTATAGACCGACGAAGAGGCTACCTTGTTAAGTGAAATAGGGCAAACTCAGAAACATAAATTCCATAGGATGTCACATGTAGAGTGACATTTGTCTATTTTAATAGGTAAACTCATAAAACAGAAAGAATGTGGTTGATAAGGCCCAGAGACAGGAAAGAAAACAGAGAGGCGATGGTCAGACTTTCAGTTATACAAAGTAAGTGAGCTTTGGAGATCGAGGATACGGCATGACGAGTATGGCTAGCCCTGTTAGGCTGGATATTTGAAATCACTCAAGTAGGTAGACCTCAAACATTACTACGTGTGCTTCAACGTCTGCGCATAGAAGACACAGAAAGGGGGAACCAAACCACTTTGGTTTCCTTGTAGCACCTGATGCAAACCCAGTGACCACTTACAGCCACTTTCAAGATATCTTTCTTCTGGAAAGGAGATAAACATATCTACTCTATTATCTTCTTCCACCAGTGGGCGTTCATCTCCGAAATGAAGACTTCCAAGGCAATGCAAGGAAATCTTTCATGCTTTTCTGATGACCCGGGAGGTGGCTATTCCTTAGCAGGATGGCTCTGCATGCTCCAAGAGGGAGGAGGTTCTAGAGGACAAAAAACATTGTCTTTATTATTCTCTGCACACAAACAGCATCAGGAAGATCTCAGGCCCTTCTAAACCAGTGGTTCTCAAGCTTGTCTGAGTATGGTCAGCAACCAGGAGAGATTGCTAAGCCACACACCGCTGAGCCCACCCCCAGGGTCTCTGCTTCTCTAAAAGCCACTGTCCTAGCTGTCAGATGGATCCAGCAAGGGCACAAATGCTGTACTTTAAAAGGCAAATAAAACCTTCGGTTGTTGTTAAAGAGAATAAATATGTTCATATCTCTAGCTCAGAAATTTATCTTCAGACCCAGGTGTCCTGAAGTGAAGTTTACTAAGCAATGGTGAGGTAAGTACCTATTCTTGCTTTGTTTTGTTCTTAGGACTTTAATATTTAGTTTACTTATCTCGTGCCACTGTGTCTGTGTGGAATTCGGAGGACAGCTCAGGAGCTTGTTCCTTCGTTCTACCTTGTGAGTTCTGGAGCTCAGACTCTGAGGTTGGCAGGCTTGTTCAAGCAAGTACTTTTACATGCCGAACCATCTCTCTGGCCCCAGTATCCATTCTTAAACATCCAACTTATGCCTAGCATCAGCACACTGGATCTCTTTTCTGTCTTCATATTTAGAAGTTTGGGCATGGCTATTTATTTTTAGCTTGGCAATTTTGGAAAGAATGTGAGTTTTTCCAGTTCAATGTAACACACAATTAAAGAAATTGTATTGCCTTAAAGAAAAATTCATGTAAAATTTACATACAGAAAGCCAGGTATGGTGGCTATAATCCTGGCACTCAAAAGCTGAGACAGGAGGGTCACAAGTTCAAGACCTAGGATAGATGATAAGATTCTGTCTCCAAAGAAAATTATTTTTACACATATTTATAGATTTTTCTAGAACTTTAAAAATAAGCTGTATATATGAAATTAATTTTTCTAAGCACATTCACAGTAATGCAGTTATGGTTTCCACCAATTATGTATAATTTTTGTTGAACTGAAACCACGTGTTAAAATGTACAATTTGAAGTATCTCTTGACATTTTCTATGGTAGTATAATAAATAACATTTGAACCAAAACCCAAAACACCTGAGAGCACTAAATATTTACTACACAGAAAGTAAATGATATTATGAGGGCAATAAATGTACCACATATTAGTTTCCTAAATTGTATGGTATACATTAACATCCAAATGAATTATTTTCACTTAGTAATTAAGGATTTGAAACTGCAAATTACTATGTATCTATGTTGAAGCTTAGTTTTCACTGATTTCACACTTCATATATTTTTATATTTACAGACGCAAGGTTTGTTTTTTTTTTGATGTGACAGCATAGGTTTGTTTCACAGACTCCACTGTCTCTCTGAAATTTATTCCTTCAGTTGCACAGGTTAAATAAGATAAAAAGAATTTTTTGTTGTGGCATTATCTTTGGATGAGCTTACTTTTTAGGATTTAATATTTCACTTCAAAGCTAAGCACGGTCTTAATAATGACCCAACCCAGAAGTTTGTTTTTGTGATGTTTTCTCTTCCTCTCAAAAGTCTGAAAAGTACTACTATGTTCTGTGGACTTGCAAGTCATTTGGCCAAAATTAACAAAATGAATAAATTGTTGGAGCTAATGAATAGCTGCTAGTTAACAGAAAGGAAAGCAATTTGTGTGTGGCCACAGTAGATGTGAAAATCGGCAGGGTTGGCTGTTGGCTGAGCAGACTGGAATGGAGTGCCCACGCTCATCATTGTATATTCCACCTGTTCTTCCCAGTCCTGTGCTCCAGCACCAACTTCCCCGGCTCTTCTCCTCCAGCTCCATCACAGCTACTCAGTACCAGAGGATGTCTGAGATCTCTCATCATCTGGTCCAAAACAACCTCACACGCAAGAGGTCCGGCACACTAAATGAACCTAGCTAGTCGTCGATCTGGAGCCCAGCTATCCTTTTTCATTTCATCAATGCCTTCATTAGGTCCCTGTTTTTCTCTTGGTGTTTCTAGCTTGCCTCCCCCTGAACACATGGTGTGTATGACACACATAGAATGTAGCTGCAACCATCACAGTGGTTACCATGCAAATGCTAAGAAAGCATTATATAACTCCATTATACAACAATTACACTCAGGATTTTCTACATGAAGACAGATTGATTCTGTCACATCACATGCCTTCTGGTACGTAAGACTCTTAAGACTCTACTAATAAAATAGCTTGTTGGCGTAAGCCCATGTCTTGCCTGGCTCTGGTAGGACTGTGCACCCAGCATCTACCCTCCACCGCACTTGGTCCCAACACCTACATGAGCCTTGCATGTGCATAAATGATGCGGTAAGATATTTGATTGCTATAAGTATGTGACTGTCTCGTGTGTTTACAGGTAGGCCGACTGTGGAGAAGACCACCCTTTGTATTGTAGAAAGGGAAGGGCCACCTGAGGAAGTGGTGCAAGCAAGTGGCCCAGAGTCTGTCTTCATTAGCTTTTTCACAGTCCGATGGAGTTGTGGGCAGTGGTCTGCTAACCTCTGAAAGGCACAGTAGGTGAGAAATTCCTATGGCTGCGGCCTGGTACCCAAACACAAGTAATAGAAAGTTACCTGAAGCATAGACGAGATGTCCCAGGAGCTCCAGTTAGAGAGATTCACTCTGAAGACGAAGTGAGAAGGAAATGGTATATCTTTGTCCTCACAGCCAGGGCTTCTTACTCCAACAAGCTACATAATTAGCAGAGTGTAAAGATTCTTAACTCACAGAGGAAATGTAATATAACAGACTCATCTGTAGAAAAATCAGGAGCTTAATTGCATCGTTATATAATGTTTTATTAGTATCTGCGTGGTGACTTTTGGGATGGTTGTAGATACAGTCCATGTGTGTTATAAACACCATCTCACAAGGCAAGACGGTAGCCTCATTCGACTTGGCTGATGATCTATGTCTGGGTTTTCCTGTGATGGTTTCTTTTCCTGTATCTCTCTCTACTCCATTCCCCTATCCCACTCTTCTCTCACCCATTCCCACTGTTACTTTGTTTTGTTCTTTTTTATGGTTGCTGTTACTCTGTTTTATTAGGTCTTAATAGAAGGTCTTAGTATCTACCCAAGACTGACTTGTAACTCACCATATATTCTAGGCTGGCCTCAAAGACAAAATCCTCTTGCTTCAACCTCCCAAGTGCTAGGTTTGCGCATGGCAGTCAACACACCCAACCCTACTAACTCTCAAGAGCACCCAAGTCTTTTTCATGTTTAGTATGGCTTTTTTTTTTAATACTCACTGGCCTAGAAAACTTCAGGACAGTGGTTAAAACAAAAATTTGTCCTCCAAGTTTTTGGACAATTGTTGACTAACGATTATGTCCCGTATTATCTTATAATAATCAGGAATAATCAAGTTCATAATGTAATCTCAGATCAGTAAGACCATTAGCGGTCATGAGACTCTAGACACAATTCTTAGTTTATATTAAAAATGTAACCTTCTCAGGGACTGGTGTCACTAGTTCTTGAGAGCCCCTAGAAGATGTTTCCTTGCTCTGCGGAGCACAGAGCTGAAGAGAGGAAAACCATTAGAAGCCATCTAGTAAAGCACACGGAAAGTCTCTCTAAGCTGAACCAGGAAGAGAAGAGAACAGGTGAGAAAGGCTGGGGTGAAGGAGCACAAACAGGGTGAAGCAGGAGACCTGTGGACCTCAGCGGGATTGGATTCCTGCCATCCACATTTCCGTGAGCCTGGCGAACTCCAAACTGGGAAGTGGATGACCCTATTAAGCAGCTGTCTTGGGAGCTCAGCTGAGGGGAGGAAGGGCTGTGAGCTGGAGTTCCTGGAAAAGCATTTGCCACTCAGCCTGACTCCATGAGTGCCATCTCCTGACCTACATAGGTCAGAAGAAGGATCCAATGCTCTCAAGTTGTCTCCTTACCTCCACACATGTACAGCGGCACAAGCGCTCCAACACCCTCCCACACACATAACACGCTCATAAATGTATTGAAGTGTAATATTTTTTAAAAAGATGCCTCAAGGGTGAATGATTAAAACTCTGGTTATAAAGAGTTAAAGCACTGCAGATCCAAAGCCAATTTATCTTGGCTCATTTTTGTCCCCCTGAATAGCTATGATTGTCTGTCTGACCTAGCATCCTTTCAACGATCAGGTCATGGCTCTGGAATGCATCAACGGACACGTGACTTCTCCCAACACAGAAGCTGAGTATGCCATCCTCTCACACCCACCACACAATTCTCCACACTGTGCTGTGACCCGCCTCCCTAACGCTACTACCAACATCTTGAGAAAATACTCCATTGCTGACTGTCTTCTGTCACTGAGTACGGATGTGCATATCACTGCCTCCACACTGGACTATGGGACTGGGACAACCTGAATCCACATTCCCAGGCCATCACCATGTGTATTTAGCTCAGAATAATTCCTCTCTCTTTCTCTTTGTAGTAAGAATGATGTTTAACAGTGGGAGGTGAAAAGTCATAAGATTCCTTCATCCCAAACTGGGAAGCCATTAGGTTAGTTACTCGTTTAAAAGTTCCTTCATATCTGGGAAGAGCTGGCAGAGAGAAATGAATATGGTAAAAACATGTATGAAATTCTTAGGGAACTAATTACATGTTTTTAAAGGATATAATACAGAGGCATATTCCACTATTTATAAGAACATATCATATATTAAAGATATTTCAAATTTTGTAGAAATATTCATTAGTATGTGATATTTTATCATCAAATTTTCCATTTACATTCAAATGAGAGGCTTGAGCATTTCTGTAATCATGAAGAAAAAAGTTAGTTTATAAGATTATGTCAGAGAAACTGTGAAAAATTATTTGACATAATGTTTGACGAATTTTTCAAAGAAACAGAAAAGCACCATAAACGTTTTGAGGACACAGATGAGAAGCGGTCTCTCATTAAACAGTTGCCTCTGGGATTTAAGCCTCTGGCATTGCTTGTCACTTCCCCCATGCACAACTGTGGCACAAGTCCTGTCTGCTGGAGTCTCTGGGGATCCCAATGTGAGGAATAGCTCTGAGTGGGGGCTGGTCGTCCATATGTCACAGCCTAGCACATGCTAACTGATGGTGAAGTTGATTGCTAGATGTGGTATGTTATCATTTACACGGTATTGTTTATAGGGTGCATTATATAATAACCCACATAAAACATATGTGCAGGAGGCATTAGCATCAAGACTGATGACAGCCAGGAAGGCAGGCTCTCAGACTAGGGAGCTTGTTAAGCCTGATAAGGTATTTATTGACTTTGTTACCAACGATAACTTGGCAAGCAGACGATGTCAATCAATTTATAATCCTAGGACTAGAGATCACACAAACTTAATGACCGATGTTCCTTTCCATGATTCACATACTTTTACAAAAAAAATTAGCTTTTTAACAATTAGCCAACTTGACAGAGGGGTGAGAAGAGAGCGGAGTTGGTGAGTAGTCATTTGCCCCAAAAGTCTAACACCTAAGTTGGATCCTTGGCACTCTAGAGAGAACAAGCTGAGCAAAGCTACTCTTTGCCTCCACATCCACACCATGGCATGTGCCTGCACATCCATACCCACACAACAATAACAGCTCTGTTTTTAAGAATAGAAATCTTGAAAGAAGAAGTAACTGAGTCTAGAAGCTCAGAACTCAGTGACTTAAAACAACTATATTTGCAGCTGCTTCTTAACCTCAACAAGTAACAGGTAAAACCGAAAGCTCCTTTTAGCAGCAAAGTTCGGCTTAAAACAGCCTTTTGATGAGAACCGGTGTAAGATGGGTCATTATGCACATTGTTAAAATCTCTGGAACGCCCATGAAATTTAAGAGCGTCAGACTACCTATTAGTGCAGCCGTGCGCAGCTTTCGAACTCAACCAACGATTCTTGAGAAAAGGCTGTCTAACTACAGCCTAACAGAGGCAGGGCGCCTACATAAAGTCATTAAATGAGACAGAAAGGAAGGGACAGCACAGCAAATCAGAGAGCAGTGTCCACAGAACCACCCTGAGGAGGGACTGTGAGTAACTATTCAATTGTGAAACTGAGCGGAGAGAAAAAAAAAAAGAACCCAGTAATGGCTCTGGGCTGCTACAGAAGTTATCAGTCTAGCTAACAAACTATAAGATGGGTCAGTTTGTTTACACAATGGCCTGAATCCCAATAAGTCTGCAAAAAGAGCCCATCTTCCCACATCCACTTCAGACACAGTTTTTTTTTTTTTCATGAGTCAAAGGAAGTGTCTTCCTCCATGAGAAGACTGTCAGGTCCTCCTCCTCCATGAGATGACTTCCAAAGACAAAGAACAGATGGGGGGCCATGAACTGGTTCTCCTACTCTGGCTCCCAAGTGTTGGGATTACAAACACGAATCAACACACCCTGCTCCATCAATATTTTGAAAGACTTCCGTCACCAGTTGAGCCTGGAGTAGATCAGATATTCCCATAGTGTGGTGCATGGTTGTGCTGGGAAGCTTTTGCTCATCTGAAATGTAATGAGAGAAATGAAGGCAGTGTGATTATCTTAATGAAATACAAAGAATTCCATTAAAAGAACTGTTTACTTAGGAAAGGGTGACTTTCCTAACTTCATCTTCTTAAAATCGTATTACATTTGCCAAATGGTGGTAATAAACAGTAACTTTCATTGTTGTTACTAATGTTTTTAATGTGGCAACATTAAGTCTCTTGATTTCATCTTATCCAAAAGTCCAAAGCCTCTTCTACACTCAAGGTGATCTCATGTGAACTTTCACAGACAAAAATAAGTCATTTACATGGAGTTGGAACTGGCCATCTTTTGTAACCAGGCAAGGCTTCCAGTGGTCAGACTGGGTTGCCTTTGGTTGAGTTATTGGCCAACTAATTATCTTGTCGAGATCCTTAAACAACCCAGTCTGAAGGTAGAACAGAAGGTGGCTCTCTGAAAACTTTCAGTGGGCCTTGTTGCCAAGGACAACAACCATATAATCCAGTGAATATCAGGGGTCAAGCTGGTGCCTGCCTGGAGCCTTCACCTTACATTGCAATCTCTTTGGTGTGAGAAAGCACTCTGCAGACTACAAAAAGAGAAAGCTGGGGCTGGAGAGATGGCTCAGAGGTTAAGAGCATTACCTGTTCTTCTAAAGGTCCTGAGTTCAATTCCTAACAACTACATGGTGGCTCACAACCATCTGTAATGGGGTCTGGTGCCCTCTTCTGGCCTGCACACACACACACAGACAGAATGTTGTATACATAATAAATAAATAAATAAATGCATACATATATACATAAAGCTGGACACCAACGCAGTCACGAAACTCTCCACCTAAAATCTGTGCTACCTGTGAAATGTTCTGGGGCAATGGTGGTGCAGAATGTGTTGGAGTGGCCAACCAATGTCTGCTTGAACTCAAGGCCCACCCCATGAGAAGGAGGTTATGCCTACACTGCCTGGATGGCCAGGACCTGGAAACTGGACAGACCAGAGACCTGGGATATATCCAAACATGACTGTTCTTAAAATAAAGAATCAATGAAATCATTCCAATGATATTCTGCTGTCCTCATAGATTAGTGCCTTGTCCAATCATCATCGGAAATGTTTCTTCTGGTAGTAGATGAGAGTGGGTGTAGAGACCCCTAGCCAAACATTATGCAGAGAGAGTCTAAACTGAGAGGTATCTATTGGGCGCCTCTGCCAGAAGATCAGGGAGCCCCTCAGAAGAGGGGGAGGAAATGTAGGAGTCAGAGGGGATGGAGGACACCAGGAGAACAAGGCCCACTGAATCAACTAAGCAGGGCTCATAAAGACTGAAGCAGCAAGCACGGGGCCTTCATGGCTCTGCACCAGGTCCTCTACAAAAATGGCTGATAGCTTGGTGTTTTGTGGGACTCCTAACAGTGGGGACGGTGTATCTCTAATTCTTTTGCCTGCTCTTGAGACTCTTTTCCTCCTGTGGGGTTGCCTTGTCCAGCCTCGACATGAGGGCTTTTTCTTAGTCTTATCGTATCTTGCTTTGTCCTGTTTGGTTGTTGACTCTTGGTTGTCTGCTCTTCCCTGAAGAGGAAACAGAGGGAGTAGATCTGCGGGATAGGGGAGGTGGGAGGGTTCCAAGAAATGGAGGGAAGGGAAGCCATGTTTGGGATGTATTGAATGAGAGAAGAATCTATTTTAAATTTTAATTAATTAATGAATTAAGTCGTACATTTCTAACACAATAGAACAGACTAAGCATCATCTTTGGAAAATAAAAACCACAGAAGGACAAAAATAAACCTTGAAGTCCATGTCTGGCATCTGTGGGATCACGATAGCATCATCCAAACTCCAATAGGAATGGGTAGCCCCACTCTTCCAGCTGTGATGCCTGCAACACACATGGTCTCTCTCTCTCTCTCTCTCTCTCTCTCTCTCTCGGGACAGTTCCTCCTGATACATTTCATTCTCCTCAGTGGACTTCCCACAGGCATCTCCAGGATACTGGGGTCTCTATTTCACCCCTACAGCTTCACATGTAGCTGTCTCAGGAGCTCTATGGGGGAATCTGACCTTACTTCATACTGCCTGACCTTGGTGGCTCTTTGGAACCTTGATGGAAGTCTCTATGACCCCCTAACTCTTAGAGTTTTCATGTTTATAAAATCAGTACTGCATGTATCATGCCAATTTCTGCTGATAGCTGGAAATAGAACCCCTTGGACCACAGTGGCCTCTATGTGCCTTCAAGAATTCCCTGTGGCAACACTTCTGTGGGAAGTCCTGCTAAGGAGCAGGGTGCCCTTAGGGGAGAGGCTCCTTGTTCCAGTGCTCTCTTGCATTCTCTCTCTCTCTCTCTCTCTCTCTCTCTCTCTCTCTCTCTCTTAATGAAAGTTTCACAGATTAGTTTACTCTCTGGAGCTCTTCATTGACTGAGTCAAGGCTTTTTTGAGGGTTTTCTTAACTTCACAAATCTCTTCAATAATACAGACCCTTTGTCAACGACAGGTTCTGCCCACAACTTTAAATCTCTTCATGCTCTTTTCCTCACCAATGGCACTTTTTTATTCATATCTTTCTATCCCAATAATTAGAAACCTCTTTCACTGAAATCTGAGTAGATGTGGTCTAAACATGCCACCAACTCCATGATTTATTATTGTCTTGGAATTTCCTCCACCAAACAAATCAGTCCATTGCTTTTCATTTTACAATCACTTGAGTTTCTGGACACTCAAAGAACTCAGCCGGGTTTGTTTGCCATGGTATAACATGAATGACATCTAGCCCAGTTCCTGACAGAGCCCTTGTTTTTCTCCATAACCTTATGAGGTCCTCCTTTCCGGTCCACACTTTTATCTGCATCCTGATCTTCTGAGTTTCCTCCAGATGGCCCATTAATCTATGCTCACAGCACTGTAGGACTTCTCCAGCCTTCAGGTCTAAGCTTCCACATTCCTCCCACAAGCTAGTTCCAAAAGCGTATGAATCACGCAGTGAGGCAGTCACAGCAAGGACTCTATATCTGGTACCAGTTTTACGCATTCATTATTTTGCTTTTTAATATACTCAATATTCCCTTGTTCTTTGAGAATTTCACACATGCACACAGTGTATTTCCAACGTCCATGTTTGCTCCCCTCCCCCTCTTCACATATTAGTTATTTTTTCTTCTTAATGTGGTCCAACCCCTGACACCGAGTAAGTTAAGGCAGAACTACTTATTTTGACTCATAGTTTTAGGATACAGTCTACAGCAACAGACAAGGTATGATGGGGGCCCTCGTACCTGGGACAACGAAAGCCTGCTCACACCCCTCCCAGCTGGGCATTTTAGAACAGAGATAAGACAGGCACTGGGAGAGACTATGCCCCTGAAAGCCTGGTTACCCCATGAATAACCTCCCAACTGGTCCCCATTTTGTCAGCGTTCCACAGCCTCAAGTTCCACTTGAGGAGCAAGGGTTCAGACATACGAGCCTGTGAGGAACATTTAACATACAAAGCATAACATTAGTATTTTAGATGTGTTGAGTCTGATCAAATTTATCATTAAAACTAAAGTCAGTTGATATTTATTTTAGTTCTTTAATGTAGATTCTAAAAAAAATCCCTTAAAATTGTATATATAGTTCACATTTATTTCTCTTAGGCTTCCCTGTTCTAAAGTCAAACTGTGTTTATGTTTAAATACAATTGAGATGATGCTTTTGGTCCATTATACTGGCGCATGTCTGCAATACCATCACTCTGGAGGCTGTGAGGTTGTAAGAGCAAGAGTTTAGGCCAACCTGAGTACATAGTAAGATGTCTCAAAGGAAGAACATAGACTGTTCTTTCTAATAAAGATTTCGATTGCACACCACAGGGTCACATCAAAATATAACAGCCAACTGTTGTGTAAGCAATTTTCTCCGAGATTAAAGCACTCCATTTTGCTCCTAGTCCATTAGTCACATTGCTGCTTTATCCTGTCAGACTTGAGTCAGCTGAGCAGTAATTTAAGGAGAGCGAACCTATAGAGTGATCATGAGGGAAGCAATAGAAACAGCTGATGATACTAAGGTCTATACAGAGTTCGCACTTAGCAAATATCATATACTCTACAATTAAGGGCAAATTAAGAACAGAGATGCATACATGGTTCTATGAACACCCATATATACAGAAAGGGAGAGGAAGTTGTGCTTTTTAGCCATGCCTCATTCTCTTTATACTACCAGTTATACAGAGGAATTCTAAATCCACTTCACCGTTAAATCCTTCAATGGGACATTTGGCAATATATGAACTAGGACTAGAAAATTTTCCACAAAAATAGTGGTTTTGGCCACTTTTCATCAAGAACAAATATGATTGGAGTTCGCATAAAACACCTTTTCAAATACCTGCACCTATAACTACTCCATCCAATTGTACGTTCAGCAATGTTACCAATATCATTCTCCAGAAGTCACCTCATTTTGGAATTGTTTGATTAATGCTAAATTAAGACAGCTAAAATTGCCTTTGGGTGGGACTTGGGAGTGATGAGTACCTCAAGAGTCTTGGCTGACTGGCAGCTGTCACCTATAATAGAAAGGGAGCCACATGATGAGCAACTTGACAGAAAGCTTCTTTTGCCCTTGGACTGTACTTTAATATTCTTAACTTATGGCTAGAGAATCATTCTGGGAATCTCTCTATGCTGTGAAGCTCAGAGGGAGATTTTACTAGCTTCTTATCCTGGGAAAACTCAGGTCTACAATAAAAAAAAAAGTTAACAAAATGGCTGTCTCCATCACTAACCATGATAGTGACTGATAGGAATGGTGGCTTCCAGTTGGGGAGGGATGAGAAAGTCACAGGGGTCTCCAGATCTATAAGTGTGCTTTGTGCAAGAAGGCTGTTCTGGCTCAACTCACTGGTTTGTTACAAGAAACAATTTTCTTTTTCTTTTATTGATTTTTTTCTCTAAACTTGGTTTCTCGGTGTGACCTTGACTGTCCTGGAACTAGCTCTGTGGGCCACGCTGGCCTTAAGCTCACAAGATCCACCTGCCTCTGCCTCCAGAGTGCTGGGATTCAAGGCATGCACCACCACCCTGCAAGAAGTAGTTTTCAGACAGAGAGTTTTGCTGTTACAGTGCTCCAATGGGCTTTACAAAGGAGCTCTAAGATAAGGAAGGACATAGCTCTCTTAACCTAAGTCAGCTCCCAGTCTGGGTGCAAAACCAGAACGATGCTTAGCCATGCCTTGGCTGTAGCACCACGCATTCGACCAAATCACTCAAGCATGATGGTAATTGACTAGCAGGGATAAAAAGAGAAAGAAGAATGCACTCCATCTGTTCTTGCTTATACATACACATATATGCACACACACACACACACACACACACACACACACACATCTTCAGATTGCAAAACAAGAAAATACACTTTAACCCAAACTTTAGGCTAAAAAAAAATGTTGTCAATAATAAGACTTTTAAGCACAATGTCTAGCCAGGCAGTGGTGGTGCATGCCTTTAATTCAAGCACTTGGGAGGCAGAGGAAGGTGAATCTCTGAGTTAGAGGCCAGCCTGGAGAGAGAATTCAGGACAGCCAGGGCTACACAGAGAAATCATGTCCCAAAACAAAACAAATAAATGAACAAGCAAAAACAAAATAGTGTCTAAACATTATTCAACAGAATTTTTGACAAAAATCCAATGATTCTCATTTGGGGACCATTTTACACCCTTTTTCCAATGTCTGAAGAGAATAGCCTCTAAAAACAATATATATTTCACTGACTTTAGTATGTGAAGTCTATTTCTAAATAGTATAGCCAAAAAGTTATTTTAATTGTCTCTTCTCCTCTGTAGAAATCATTTATTTTATAGAAAGAAAATCACGACTCCCCAGCCATGAGTTTTGACTGTGTTTACAGTACCATGCATGACTGTCCTTCTGTGTAACCGGCCTTGAATGAATCAAGAGAGTGGTCCTTCCACTCACACACAGTCTGTCGCTATTGTCCAGGCTCGTCTTGTCTGGAAGGTCAGTGTTGTGGCAGGCAGGTTTCAGTTCTGGGTAGGACCACAGAGGTCTTTTCTCCCCCAGCAGCGAGCCTAGCTGTTGCTTTTATAAGATCTGTTTCTCTATGCCCTACAAAGTGTCTCACCATCTACTGAGTGTGCAAAACCAGGAACAATGGAAATAGCCTATTCCTTTTCGAGTGCCTCTGGGCCTTATTGACCTTAACTCAAAGGGAGATAACCTGTGCCTGGGGTAACACTGGGAACAGCATCTTTCATGCATGTGGCTTTCCTCTGTTTAAATTATTCTCTTTAAACACCAGGATCTACGTCCTGGAGCTCTCTCTCTCTGTAGACCACACTGGCCTCAAAGTCAGAAATTCACCTGCCTCTGCCAGTTGAGTGCTGGTATTAAAGGTGTACACTGCCACGGCCACCACCACCACCAGACTTTTGGTTATATTTGATTCTATTTTTAATTAGCTTTCAAACTAGCATAGTGGGTTTTATAAGGCTTCTTCATATACTCTTAATTTGATTAACACGTCCCTTATACCTACATTGCCTTACCCCATGCCCTCATCCCTGCTTAAACCTTTGACTACTGGTATCCACCCCCTACACACACACACACACACACACACACACACACACATCCTTTTATATAACATGTGTGTTCGACGATCCACTCATTATATTTCATATTGGGTTGCAAGATTTGGGGTTCCCGAAGAGTTCTATGCACACTCCCTCCTGGCTGACATTTCCTCTGCTTCCTCATTCCCCCACCCCCTTTCAAAGCTTGGTGGTCAGAGGGATAACCATTAATTCTAGAAATACACTGCTAGGTCAAAAATAAGAATTGTAGACTCTGCCTAAGACAAAATGATGCCCACGGAAATGTTATTTGTATTTATATACTTTTCTTCTTCACCAGCAGGCTGTATTAAAATACTGTCACGTGAAGGTTCACCATTTGGCAGTTACCTGCTGGGCACTAGGGCCTGTGCCAGTCATCTGATGTTCCCAGAGGAGAGCCCAGGGCTGTCTTGCAGAACTGGTATTCTCTTCCTGAAAACCTAGCTTTGGATAATAGCTGCCAGTCCCAAAGTGCCTGGATCCCTATAATTTGAACCCAGGAGGACTTTACTGTTCAGTCACAACATATCAAGGTCTCTACTATAGTCAAATCAACATGCACAGTTTGAAATATATGATTTTTGTATTTTTTCTCTGAGCCGTATCTATTGCTCAGATTTACAAATAAACTTAAAAGGCCACTGCAGTCACACCTTAATTCCTGATCTACAGTTGTGCCACAAGAGCATCCATAGAAGAAAAAAATTGTTTTGCTTGGAGTTTACCTTAGCTCAATTTGCTTCTAACAGCTTTGACCAGGTCAGAGTTCTGTCAGTGTCCATATATGTATGTGGAGATTTTTCAAGGCAGAGAAACAAGATGTTTAGAGGAAATGGACCTGTGTGCTCTCAGAAACTTTCCTTGCTGGCTGCTTCTCTCTCTCTCTCTCTCTCTCTCTCTCTCTCTCTCTCTCTCTCTCTGTATGTGTGTGTGTGAGAGAAGATATTAAGACTTTCAGAAAAGGGAATCAAGGGAAGAGAGAGGGAGGGGTGGAGGGATAAAGGAAGGAAGGGAATGAGGGAGGGAGGGACAACGAGAGAGCGAGAGAGAGAGAACTGCCTTCTAGCTGCTAAGACAGCAGACAGAAATAGCACAGCCACTGTGAGCTGTGCACGACTCATTGTATCCGAGACCACATTTGATCTACGTTCATTAATCAGTTGCTCAGAAAGAAGGAAATGACATCTGGTCCATTCTTCTTCTGTGTCTTCATTATTGGAAAATATTGTGAGTATGCTCAGCATCTGATTTTATGTGCCTTGTGTTTTCTGAAATAATCACAAGTGCAAATGTTCCTTCCTTACACGTATGCTTTGAAGCTAAAATGCATGCTCTGATAAAACTGTAGTCTTACTTTATAGTCATTCTGCTTAGTAGATTTCTGATGTTTGTCCTAGGATATCCTGCCATAATCAAAAGTTAAGCAAAATTGACATGTTTTAAGCCTATGATTAATATCAGGCAACTTTTATAATTGATAATTAGTCTTTTAATATTGAAAAAGACTGTAGATTCTGTGCAATGGAGCATGTCCTTTGAGAGGTCCTGGGGAGTTCCTGATATTGGCTCATTTCTGTGTGGTTGTCGCACGTTGTCACCCTTAATGTGCTCCCTGGGGTTTGCATCCACACAGGGATGTAACCCTTATGCCAGGTTTTGTACTGGTCCTTGAAAGAAAAATAAGAGAAAGAATAAAGCAGTGAAAAACATGGATAGCCAAGAAAATAAAAAGTCATTTTGCTTGTAATAGAATGGCAACTTTCCTTGGTGTATGTAGCCATAGGTCTTTTTTTATAATTCTATGTATTGTGTCTCATTAAATTGTCGTGTCTGAGTTAAGAAAACACTTATGTGTGTTCGAACAATGAAATAATTCAAACCTGGTACAGAATGAAAGTTTCTGAGTCCCCCTCTTACCTTAGGATTGTGAGGGTGTAAACATCACCAAATTTAAAACACAAGCATGTTTATATTCTTCTGGCTCTCAAAGTCTACAAAAGTTTTGTTTATACTAAGATATTCTTAATTTCTCAGGATAACCTTCCATCTTAAATCTCTTAATTCTGACAGTATATAGTATACTTTGATGGGTTTTTTTCTCCTTTTCTCCACAGTACAACTAATCTAAATAGTCAAAGATAGAGATGGTTTCAAAACCAGAGGAATGTCTAGGAATCCCTGAGAGTATTCTGCTCCTGTTTTTCTCTACCTCAGTCTTAATTATAACATTCCCACATGTAACTACAGTAAGAAAACCTCAAACTTCTCATCACCAAAAGACTGGATCTCTCTAATTATAACCCATTACTTAATGGATCAGGGCTACACACACACACACACGAGCTGTGCCCAAGCTTTTGGCATTTGCAACAGGAGCCCTTTGAAATGAAAGATCAATTTTAGCGTTTTCTATTCCGTTTGAAGGAAGTGCATGGATTGAGAGACCCAAAGAAATCCTCCTAGAACAGGTGTTCTATGATGAAGAATTTCAGATGCATAAAAGGTGTTCAGGACAGGCTAAGAAGGAATTCCGGCTGGTGCGGTACTAAAGACATTCCAGGCTATTAAAATGCTCCATGTGAACATTTTTTGGTAATAAATTATTTTCATGAGCAAAATATTCAAAGTGATGAAGATGATGATAATACCAGAACCCTCTATCCTTTTATAGTTAAGTTCTCTTTGGTTTAAAAAACAAAGAACAGTGTAAGTTGTTGCACAGTTGCAAACTCCAAATTCTCCACATTCCATGTGGATGTGGGAATGAGGGATGAGGGAACCATGGTGACACGGAGATGAGGAGTGGGATTCTAGGCTGCTCGTGCTATCTGAGTAATTGGGGGAGCTTGGGAGAAACCCTCCACTAGCAACCACAATAAACTCAGCCCACCTTTATTGTAGCCCATCACTCAACTCCAACTGAGTGGGAACTTTCTGTGCACACAGAAAGGACATGAGCAAAGGTGATCATCAGTAGCAGAGAAGAGCAGGCTCCTAACCCTCTACTGCTGTCTGAGCTGTGGATTGTTTGCTCTGCTTGCTGGGCTTGCTTGGTTCGGCTTTGTTAGTTGCTGTGTTGTGTTGATCCAGTTCTCTGGTGCTTCGGAAAGGTAATGTGAAAGCATGGGAGACACCATCCTACCACGTTCAGCTACACTGCCATGTACTGCTTCTACTGTTCTCAGCCATTAATTTACCATCTTTGAACCTAAGTTTGTAAAACGGCAACCAAATACTTTATGGTATCTACTTTCCAGGACCTTGTATTCAGCCTTTGCTAGAAAAAAAAAATTAAGTCTTCACAATAACAGTTATGTAGAAACAATTCAGTAAGACCCAGGGACATTTCGTGCCTTGTCACAAGACTCACACTAATAATGCCAAGAGTTGAGTGATTTGAGTTCGTGCTCTTCCTTCTGGACAATGATTGTCCACAGCAGGGGTGGCACAGATAATTGGGCCTTGAAAACAGCAAAAATTTCCTGTAGATGAAAAGAGCTCTTGGCCACGTTTAATGAAAAAGCCCAATTGAATGCCAGATGCTTTAATAAGCAATAAGATAAAGTGTCACTAAAACCTCAGCCTTGCCGAAGATGGCAGCACAATAGCCCAGTGCTGCTCAGTGACACACACAGCAGCTAAGCTGGGCTCAGGAAAGCCAGGCTTTTATCCTTCAGTCCTCTGTCCATGCTCTATGAATCATAATAAACCAAAGTTAATCTGCAGTGTGATGCTGCTTTAGCTGTGTGAGACTGTGACATCAAAGGAAGCTGAGCAAAGGGCATGTGGGATCACACTGTGACTTTTTTTAAGTTCTTGTGAATCTACAGTTACTTCAAAATTACAAATTTAAAAAAATTCTCAGAATGTGTTTTATCATAAATCCTTATCAGAGATATTTTTAGTATTAAACAATATCATCAAGCAAAACAGTCATTGTACATGATACTTTAAGGAGGCAGAAAATAAGGTAGGAGAAAGNTTCTTCTTCTTCTTCTTCTTCTTCTTCTTCTTCTTCTTCCTCTTCTTCTTCTTTGACAGGGTTTCTCCTTGTTTCTCTGGCTGTCTTAGAACTCGCTCTGTAGACCAGGCTCTGGCTCCAGAGTTCTGGGATTAAAGGCATGTGCCACCACCACCAGGCCGCTTTAGAATTTCTAAAGGACTAGCTTAGATGTTGAGGGCTTCAGCTACAGAACTCCAAAAAGACCTAGCAGACTGTTTTACCTTGGCCCTGGAGCCTATACCAGTGCAACTTCTTAGCAACTCTCTAAGAAGAAAAGAAAGGCAAAGACAGACATCCCATGAAAGCCCATAAACTTGATGAAGACAATCAAAAAGACCCACACTGACTGATATACTTATCCATGTCCAAACATGGGAGAATAAGTTAACCAATGCACAGACTACAGGATATCTAGTGTTCCTAGTCAAGTCTGTAAAGGTTGCTACAATTTTGTGCTATTCTTATTCTGAATTTGGACTCACATTTTTAAGTTTCAAGCAGATAAGAAATTAATAAATCTATGTAAATGCATTACCACCTGAATAGAAGGAAACAAATTATGTTTGTGAAGCAAATAGGCATTCAAGCATAATTTCATACCCCAGAACAAACTTGTTCAACTGAAATGCCTGGAGGTGGGGTGCTTTAGTTAAGTTTGGTCTTTTGCATGTAGGAAAAAAGTTGTTAGCATTTAAATAACTTAATTTCAAACTTTATAGTGATTGTTTTTATATTTTCCATTTACTGTGAGCTTTCCAAGAACCAGGAACCATGTTAAATGTTCACAAATGTCTCATGTTCCCCCACAACTTAGGAGATGATCCTACCTTAACGTAGAAAACAGAAAGCAAGGACCACTCTGTAGCACATCCTTGGCTCCACTTTCCAGAAAGTGTTGCAAAAGAGATTTGCATCCAACTCTGCTAACAACGCCCTGCGTAAAGCGTAATTTGTCCCAATATTTCTCAAATTATAGTATCTTAGAACTTAAAGGTACTTGGAAGACACCCTGATTGGGCTCACTTGCTTTCATACAAATTACATAGCATCCACTTCAGAATCTGAGCAACCCCAGGTCTCAAAACCAGAAATGCAGGTGTTCTACCAGACAGGGTGAGGCCAGGCAGTGGAACTCCTTCACCCTCGGTGTCCAGGCACGTCTTCTTATGGACGGGCGAGGCACCATGTACCAGTTAACACATACCAACAACCAGGGGATTAGGGTACAGATGTGAGCTACTTGTATCTACAGAAAACACTTTTGTTTCCAACCGTGTAGCAAATGCCACTAAATATCAGCTTAGTTCCTGTGTCAACTCCCTCCTCCCTCCTCCGTGGCTATGTCCTCCCTGGCTAGCTCTGCTGCCCCTGGAGCGCCTCTCTTACCGGATGTGAGAGAGATCCAAAGCCACCCGGCATTGTTCAGTTCTACGGGTCCAGACATTGGCCCAGTCAGAACACCCGGAGTCCACCCTTGACACCAAGACCCCTTTCCGTCTTTGCTAAAGCAACAGGAAGTCAGGAAGACTTCAGATTTAGGTCTTCATCTCCAACCCCATAAACGAACAAACAAACAAACAAATTAAGTAACAAGAAGAGGACAGTACAGAGTAAACGCTCCTGTAATTTGTGTTAGGAAATGGGTTTTCTTCTTAAATAGTTGTGTTCTACAGTGTCGGGTTCGTGACTTCTTGGGTTTCATTTTATAACTGATTCAATATTTGCCTGAATTAACTGGGGTCTCTCATGACTTCAGTCTTCTATTATAATGAATATATCTTTGGGAAATAATCAAAAATTTTCTGAGTGTTCCTCATGGAGAAGAGGGCTGGCTCTCAGAGCTTTCCCTGGCTGTTCTGGGTCATGTGGCACCCCAACTCTGGCTGTGGTGTCTTTCCTTTCTGCCTGTCTCTCCGTGTGGTTCTTCCAGAACTCCCCAATCCTGTCTCAGGAACAAGAACGTTCATTCAGTGTAGACCCCGGCCTCAGCCTCTTCCCAAAGTCAACTCCAGGTCCACCTTTAGTCAAGGTGCCCAGTGAAAGCCCAAACGTCACCCTCATGATTAACTACAAAAGGGGGCAGCAGTGATTCTGGCAAATTCTTCAAGGGTAAAATTGGCTATTTTTTTTAAAAAGGTAGTTGACATTTTAAGTAATTTGATGTTTTTGTTAGAGGATCCATAGGCACTTGAGCTCAGAGGCCATGGAATTCTGAGTGATTTTGGTGACTGTAACATTTAATTATATAGAGGTCTTCTAAGCATCTTTTCCCTTGGCTCTTAGCTAATTCACCTATGGAGAAATAATATGAAGTTTCTTTTTTCCTCCCTCTCTTTTTTTGCTGCATGGAGTCTGAAGCTCAAGTGAATTGCTATTACCTTAGGCAACTCCATAAGTATTTTTAAAAGACATTTCAGCTCCTTTGAGTTGGAAGGAAACCTGAAGTTTCAGAAGATGACACCCACATCTCTGACATGGGAAGTTGTTAAGGCTCTTTCCTTTTCTCTGCATGATCTTGCTTCCCTTCTAACCATGGCTCTCCAGTTGCACTCATAGGTAATAAAGGACAGGTAGTAACAGAAGGTCAGAATATCACCTAAAAATAGAAATAATCTAGACTGAAGCTCTTAAATTTAGCATCCACCAAAATGCTGGTCTCAAATGCTGTGACTTAACCCATATGCTACCCAGCATAGCCACTTTTCTTGACCTGTCTGGTAAATAGACGCTTCAGGTCTTTCTCACAACCAGCAAGAAAGGTTCTGATCCCATGTCTCCAGCGCTGTTTGCAGGCAGGCCCTCTGTCAGAAATGGCAGTCTCTGTTCTCCAGTGCCCCAAGGTATCAAGTCACTTTCTATTTTTTTCCCCGATTTCTCTGGTAGTGTAAGCACTGAACACCTGTGTATCCTACCTCTCCCTGCCTCTTCCTCCCTGCAGGAAGAATGCCACCTCCCTGCCTTCCCACTGTTCTGGTGCCATAGAGTTAGGACAAGAGAAACACTGCTGAGACACAGCATCACCCTACCCTTTGCTTCTTGCTCCTTTTCCAGCCCAGTTTCTAGAGTAATGTGTTTTATTTTATATGTAGAGTGAAAGGTGCTTGTGGGAGCAAGCAGTGAGCCCTCACTGTCAGGGAAAACTACCTCAGGCTTTAACAAGCCATGGCTTGCTGCCATGTTGAGCCTACATTGGTAGACCATTGTCCATTTCGACACATCTGGTCCCTCATTCATCACACAGGGCAAGACTGTCATTGTATTTTGGATTCAGGTCTTGGAATGAAATGAGCATGTCAAAACGCAGCCCGTTATCTCTAGCCCCCTTCTAACCTCCTTGGGTTTGAGTCTACTGTGTGCTCTGTTCTGCCTCTGTTCTCCCCTATACAGAAGCAACTGGTTGTCACGTGTGCGCCTACATTTTCTTTCCCACAGCCAGGAGCCCAGATGTGTGTGTTGAGAGGATCAGATGTGTCCTCCTGTTTCCTTTGTGTTAGTTTCTCGCTTCTATCTTGTCTCTGTTCTCCTCAGTCCCACTGTGGCTCCTCACATAGCACCCACAGTTCTCTTATCTTGATACCAAATCCTGCTCACCTCTTCTCCTGAGTACTTCCTCCTTGTGAATGGAAACTTCCACAGAAGAGTTGTGTGAGGCATCCTTACAACAGCAGCAGCAACAATAGCAACCACCACCACCACAACAACAACACACACACACACACATACACACAGAGAGACCTATTTTGTTGTTATCTAGATTCATAGGCTCTGGAGCTGAAGTTTTCAGTTATTGAATAAATTGGTTCCAACATCTTTCTCAAACATATGGAAACTATTATCCCACAGTTTTCCTTAGCCACATTCCTTTAAACAGATAAATATGACTTCATAGGGTTGAAATTAAAATGTTATGGAATAAAAATGAATACGAACTTACAGACCTTAATAAAAGTGCATGTATCTTGATCTACTGAGAGAGATCAAACAAGCAGTCCTATAATGATTTCCTGGGCATTTTTATTGAGGTCACATATTTCCAATATGTTAATAAAAGCAGCTGATCAAGTTCTGGGGACATCAGGCACCAGCTTCAGGGACTGAGCTCGAGTTTCTGTCCCCACATCCCTCACAGCTCCTGGTCCCTGTCTTTCCTTCACATCCTCTTCTCATCCTTGCTGCTGTTTTATTTGCTGGGGCTTCGTTGTCGTTGCTGATGCTTTAATGTGTTATCCCAAGGTGGAATGGACATGCCTGGTGCATTCTGAATAGTCCAGAAGATCGGCCATTTTTACTTTCTCACTTGTCGCTAATTGGTTGGAAATTGCAAATGGTCTCGTGGTTTATAAATCTTTCTACTTTTTCACACATCTCAAACCTAAAATGACGACACTGTCAGAAGCGCTTCCTGTTGGCTTCTCCTAGCCTCTGCCAATCATCTTCTTTGTATAAGTCCTTGGGAGGGAGAAGACCCAGAGAGATGGCCAGTTAGCGCAGTTAAATTTAGATTTTTGTTTTTGCTCTTCTGACTGTCTTACCTTGACCCTGTAAGCTGACAGCACAGTCTAAGCACATGGAGAAGAGATGGATTTTATTTTCTGTGTGTTTCAGCAACATTCTGGACAGCTGAATTCACCCCAGCCCTGGCCAGAAGCAATGCAGGAGCATTTGTCCGGCAAATCCATTTTAATGGGGAAGATGCATAAGATTCATTTGAGTTGCTCTTAGGCACCTGCTTTCAAGTTCCTGTGCCAACATATGTGGCAGGTCCAAAATTATTCTCACTATCCAGCAAAGCAGGAAGTGCTTCACGCACCAAAATGTAAAAAACAGACAGTCTCAGGTTCCCTTAAAGACTTCATAATAAATGATAGACAAATTGAAATAGATACAAACTTGGTTTACTGAAGTACAAACAGAAACACCAAGGCCAGCCAGAGCAGCATCATTTCATCCACTCAACAATTTAGTTTTAACGCAGTCACAATAAATGCCTGAAGAGGTGAGAATGGGTGAATGAACAGTATGGTTTTCATGAAGAAAACTGGACTCTAGCAAGAACGTGAATTATGGAGGGAAGGAAAAAATGAAGAATGGTGGTATTAAGTAAAAATAAATGGGATTTTGGATGGCTTGTAGACATAGCAAAAGCTCTGAGGTATAAAAGAAGGCTTCATGGCAGCTTAGGACCTAGAGCCAAGACAGGCATTAGAACAAGGAATACATGCTGGAGGTGATCTTGGAGCAACTGTTATTCCATGTCTTGTGCCAGCATGGTTTGTCACTGCCTCTGAGACGGGTTACAGAATGTTCGCTTTATTATAGCTACTCAGCTCTGCTCTGAACAACTGTGAAAAAAAAAACCTCGTGTATCATAAAATCAGAGAACATTTGACAGTAGGAGCTAAAACCACAAAGCCGTGGTACTTTGAAATCCAGTTGTAGTGAAAACCTAGGTGAGATATGAACTCAAGACTTCTCGGTTTATAGCATCAGAGTTTTAACTCTGTCTTAGCAGGGACCAGTGGACACCAGTGAGTGTACATGTTAACTGTCATCCCATGAGATTGTACAAGAAAATCCAGATCTTCGAAGCTTTCATGGTGGTTTGTGTTTATTCGTTTAGCAGAGAAGCACCCCTACTGGGAAATAAAAATGTGTTTAAATCAAACTCAAATATTTTAACTCACAGTCCTACATCATTTTAGATGTCATTCCTCCATGTTTTTCTATTTTGTTGCTGTCTTTCTTACCTTTCTGCTGCGGTGAAGAAATACGATGCCCAAGGCGACTCATCAAACTGAATTGGGTCTCACAGCTCCAGGGCTTTAGAGTCTGTAGCCGTCATGGCAGGGAGCATGAGAGCAGGAAGGCAGGTATGGCTGATGTTGGAGCAGTAGCTGAGAGCTTATACCTTAGTCCACAAGTTCAAGGCAGAGAAAGAGAGCTATTTAGGAATGGTATGGACTTTTGAAACCTTAAAGAACACCCTCCAAAAAGGCCACGTCTACTACGTCATCCCAAACAGTTCCACTAGGTGAGGACCAAGCATTCAAACACATGACCTTATGGGGACCGTTCTCATTCAAACCACCACAGTTGATCAAACTAGTTTCCTTTGCTTTGGTTATGGCTACCTACTTTGCATGTAAATTTTATTTTTAATCCCTTACCCTGGTTTCTGAGGCAGGTATTTTTGTGTTGCTGGGAATAAAATACCTGGAAGACTTGGGAGGAGGCATGATTTAATTGGCTCGCAGATTCTGGTGGTTCCGCCACAGATGCTTGGTTCCCTGGGCTTGGGCAGAACACTGTGGCATGGGACTGGGTGTCAGAGTGGCTTCAAGGCATCCTTTCAAACAGCAGGCAAAAACAAGAGGACAGGGCACCCAGTGTAGATAGATTTCAGTCCTGTGACATGCTTCCCGCAGTCCCGACTCCCAACATTTCCACAGCCTCCCCAAATAGTACTGACACCCAAGGACCAAACCATAAGAACACAAACCTGACAAACCTGAGGAAAGGACATGTCATATTCAAACCATAAAGAAAATAGCGTGTGCATTTCATAATATGTTTTCCCTTTTATATAACAATACTATTGACAGTATTATAAAATAAAATAGACGAATACAGAAATGTTGCTCTAAATATGGAAAATTCCTAATGATTGGTGTTATTAGCTTTATTATACAAAAAAATTTCCAAGGAAGTCCTTAAAGCCATATGATGTGCAATCCATAATTAGAAGGAGCAGAGAATGATATGATATAGTAATCTCCTCTGCTTGGAAGCTGAGCTGTCTGATTAGTCACTGAGGAATGTATTCTACTTTAACATTTACGTAGGAGGAAATCATGGCAAACTTTTAATGAGCTTTAATATTCTTTAGTCCGTTTACTTAAATACACAGGTGTGCTCGAACAGAGTCACTGCGCTTTGGCTGTTGGTATGAATTATTGACCTTACTAAAGTTGTAGTACAGTCAGGTACCTCATTGAAGTTCTAGTTAAATGACACAGTAATGTCTACTTAAACCATAGACGGGGGTACATATAGCATTGTTTCTCCAAACGCAAGGCTCAGCTTCAGAGAGATTTGTGAACTGGCCTAGGTCACAGGCTCACAAATACTCAGGATTAAACTCGGGTTTATCTAATTCCCAAGTCAAGCATTTCAGCTCAGCATGCCAACACCAAAGTCATGTTACACAGCTTGTGTGTGGTCTGTTATCTGGGCAGTTATTCCTGTTCCCAAACCTGGATGAGCACGCTGATTGAGTAATCCGCAGTCTGTTTAGATCTACCAGGGACTTCTTCCCCAGGAGGAAGACACCACACAAATAGCAGTGGTATGGCGTAGTTGAGGGTCCCAGGACAGGGAGGGGCATGGCAGATGTGGGAGATGACGAGAAGTTCAGTGGCCTACAAAAGGCTGAAGCAAACTCTTGAAGAAAGCAGGAGATCATGGTGACAACCGGGTCATGAAGGCTTTTGGTTGCCACACTCCACAGCTTAGACTGCATTCAATGAATTCATCGCAAAGTGGTGGAAGGCAATGTGTGCCTAAGGAATGTATGCTCCTGAGACTTAAAAGGAAATGGGCTAGAAGGGGAGACGCTGCAAGAATTCCTCCAAGAGGCATGGCTGTTGCAGGGAGTCATCAGAAAGGAAAGGGCCATGACCAACCGATTCAGTTGCTAGTGTTCAAGTTTTTGAAGGATGTCTTTATGTTTTTAATGCATTTTCTCCCTGACACACATATATAAAACACCCAGAATCATGTGGAACACATTACATAGTATATTTTTAATTGAAAATAGATTCCTTTCTTATACACTATATCCTGGTTATAGCTTCCCCTCCCTCTTTTCCTCCCAGGTCCTCCCCACCTCTCCACCCCTCTGGATCCATTCCCTGTCTGTCTCTCATTAGAAAAGAGCAAGTGTCTATGAGATGACAACCAAACATGACCACATAAAATAGAATAAGATAAGGCAAAATAGTCTTTAATTCCTTGACCAGCATTGTGGGTGGGTGGGGGGATAGGGATGCATGCATGTTAAAGGGCGCATGCATGCACATGCGCAGAGAGCAGAGACAGACCTGAGGATCCAGCTCTATCCATCTCTGCCTTATTCCCTGGAGAGCAAGGCTGCTTTAGCTAGGATAGCTGACTGGCAGGCCTCTCGATCCCCTTACTCAACGCTTTCCAAGAGGACGGGAAAGCAAGTGAGCAAGGGCACACACAGTTGTTTTTTATTTGAGTTTTTGTTCTTGTTTTTTGTTTGTTTGTTTTTTGAGTTTTGGTTGTTGTTTTTTTACATGGATGCTGAGGATCTGAATTCAAGGCCTCATACTTGGGAAAACAGGCTGAGCCGTTGCCCAGCTCAGGTCTGGCTATTTTGACCTTGCACCCCACAAGTTATCCTGTGGTGTGCCTATTCTTTCATCAGACTGTGAGTCTACCTTGGACTGTGGTTAGCATTCCTATTTCTCGTGTGTTATTTTCTACCTTGCTGTCTTCTTTAACTGCAAAAGGCTTCTCAGTATAGTTTGAGAATAAGGCAAGAGATAAAAGCATTGGAGAAAGCATTGTCAACAATGGCTAATTCAATAGTAGACCCCAAATAAAGGCCCAAAATGGTGTGACACAATCATGTAAGTAAAAAGGCAGGCAGTCTCTGTAAGTTTGGTATGTACTCTTTCATCAGTGGGCTCTCTACAGTAAGGAGCTGGTATTGAGAAAGCATTTGTGAACTAATGCATCTTTCCTCACCTGTGACATCACAACAGTAGAAAGCATCATATGTGCAAATAATTTCAGCTACTTAGCTCATAGGACCAAAGCATATCTATAAGAAAATCGTTTTTACTGTCCTTTATTAATATTTTAAATAATGGCACAACTCAGGGTAAGTTTGTGCACAGGTTTATGTGCCTGTCTGTAGTTCACCTGGAGTTTTCTTTGGGGGGGGGGTGGGATGGACTTTTCTTTATAGGAGAAAGAATCTGTAAGAGCAAAATGCAATGGGGCTGAACGCTGACGCTGCACTGTTCACTCTGGACCAGGAATCCCCCCCACACTCCCTCAGCACAGTTTTTAATTTCCATAAAAACTGCATAACTGTAGTCGTGCTAACTGATTAGTTTGAAAAAAAATTCTTAAAATAGGAGAGAATACATCCACTCATTCTTGCAAACAATAATGTAGCCAAAAGATCCCTGAAAGCGACCTTTTGCGGATACATTATAAAGCATTGCAATTGCTTCTGTGTGAGTAGACAAAAATACAGATTCATAAGGAAAAGTCTAAACCACTTCAATATACTTATGAAGATTAGGGACTCACCTTCAGCTGAACTAAGTCGGGCTCTCCTAGTTGGTAAATGTCTTGCTGACATAAACTAAAGACATGCTTGAAAATTGTGGACAGGATCTCAAAACGACACTTGCCAGGAAATCAAATGTATTCTGGAATTTCAAAATCAGTGAACTAAATCAAATTCATGCTGGCTGGCTAAAGGAATTTCTTAAACATGGGCTACAGCATTTGACCGTCTGTTATAAACAGTGAACACTGTGACAGCTACTTTTCTTTTTCTGTGCTAAAATGCCGTGACCTTCCAGGGGATTAGAGTCCATGGTGGCGGAGTGAGCACAGCAGGTGGCCGGCAGATGGAGCAGGAGATGAGAGCTCGCATCTCATCCAGCAGGAAGCTGAGAGCACTGACTGGAGATGGCCAGAGTCCTTGGAAACCTCAGAGCCCACTGTCTCGGTTGCTTTCCTATTACTGTGAGACACTGTGACCAAGGCAACATATAGAAGAAAGAGTTCATTTGGGTTTACAGTCCATGGCCATCCTAACCAGGAATGTGGCAGAGGGTGAGCCGACATGGTGCTGGAGCACTAGCTGAGAGCTTACGTCCTTACCCATAAGCTGAGGCGTGGGGGATGGGGAGTGGGCCTGGAGGGAGAGGAAGAGACCACGCACAATCTAACTGGGAATGATGTGGGCTTCTGAAACCTAAAGGCCCACATTTAGTGACAAACCTCCTCCAATAAGGCCATGCCCCCCTAATCCTTCCCAAACAGTTCCACTAACTGGGGTCTGGCTATTCAAATATATGAGCCTATGGTGTCCATTCTCTTTCAAACCACCATGCCCACCCATAGTAACATATTTTCTCCAGCAAGCCACACATCTGAATCTTCCCCAACCAGCTACCAAACAGGGATCAAGCATTCAGAAGTCTGACACTTGGGGAGTGGGACATCTCATAGCCACCACAAGGACTGCTCCAATTATCAGAATGGATCAGGGAAAACTGACTTGTAGTCACGTGATTAATATAATGCATGTTCTAAAGTCTAAGTCAAACAACTCTGAGATTTTTAGCCATCCTTTGGTGACAATGACGTTGTGAGGTATCAGTGCTAGCCCCACAGCTGGCTTTACTGAAGAGGTAGCCACAATTTAAAACATTCCATTTTTTAATCTCTTTCTTGCCTTACTTTCCTTCACCACAAAAAAAAAACAAATAGTAAGTTTCCTTAGTCTAATTGTTTACAGACAGAATCTGTGGGCCCTAGAGTTTCCGAGAGGCTGATGAGGGACAACATACTCTGAGGAAACAAGAAACAAGGACTCTTGACTGACTACACCAATCTCAAACATCAGGGGTGTTGGCAGACATTGCATCCAGTGGTAGAGGCTGGGGGAAAGTCCCACTTCCTGTGCATATTAAAGATAGCTTCACAGCATCATGACTTTATGAGTTCTGTTCTAAATGCGGTAACTACAAAACTAGTAATTGTTCGTAGCCTCTTTCCTTCTACTCTGTGTGTTTAGCACAGTATACCTAGGACCAGTAAAGTCATAAACAATCATTGGGGGACAACGCTGAAAAGACCCTTCACCTATAGGAATTTCATTCTGGCACTTGACAGAAGGCAAGCTCATTGTCTGAGTCTCATTTCCCGTGGCTGTGATAAGATACCCTGACAAGGGGCTGGAGAGATGGCTCAGAGGTTAAGAGCATTGCCTGCTCTTCCAA
>LOEQ01001852.1:228345-250756 GCA_001685075.1 Bramus lutescens
GCCTGCAGACATACACACAGACAGAATATTGTGTACATAATAAATAAATAAATAAATAAATGTTTAAAAAAAAAGATACCCTGACAAAAGCCATCTCCAGGAGAAAGGGTCTCCTTGGCTCAGAGTTCCAGGCTACAATTGCATGAAAGTCAAAACAGCAGGAAGCATTGGTCACATTCCAAACACAGCTGAAAACAGACCAGCAAATTAATGACTTCATGCTCAGCTCTTCCTCTTCTGTTCATTCAGCACAGAGCCAAGCCCATGAAATAGGATTGCACACATTCAGGATGGGTCTTCCCACCTCATTTCAGCCAGTGTACCAATAATGATTACAGAAGACGTCATAAATCTGAGTCGGAGGACAAAGGAGAATTTGAAGAGGGAAAAGGTGGGGTGGATACAGAAATTCTCGCAAACATTAAGTTTTAAGAAAGAAAATTCCTCCCATGGCCATGAGTCAGCCTAATCTAGAGAACTCCTCATTTAGACTCTCTTCCCAGTTTTATCTATGTTGTATTGTGCCAAAAATCAAAGCTATTCAGCACGCTAATAAATTTCTCAAATGGCAATATGTTCTGAAGAAAATAAACACATGGACTAGGATAGTAATGAGCAAAGAATGTGGGGGACTGTTAGCTGGAATTATCCTAAACAGCATCTTCCATCCAAGTACTAACCAGGCCCAGCATGCTTCACTCCAGATCAGGGCAATATTTTAGTAGACATAAACAGTCTTTCTAATGCGGTGTTACTTACGAGAAGAACCCCTTGCCCTGTAGAGATCTGCACAACAATCATCCAAATATCTAGAAAGATAGGCTGGCTCACTCAAAGGCCTGGAGAAACTGAGAACACAGCAAGAGTAGCGCTGAGAAAAGGGAGTCAGCCAGGGGACAGCTGTGACCTAGTCATAGATGATCTGAGAGCAAAAGTGAGAAGGTTGGATGTTACTCTAGGGACTGTGCGGTCCCAGAGGAATTCTGGAGGGAGAACACTTTGTAATCCCGTTTTTTGAAGAATATTCTAGGTGATGTATGATGACCAGGCTGGCAAGAGACTGAGTAGGAAGTCAGAAGACCAAGTAGGGGACAGCTACTGTTCAGTCAGCTTGGTTATCCACACACAGGACACCGTAGAGATGAGGAATTGACATGCTGATCCCAGTAATATACAAACGTTCTCTAGCACTTGAAAACCAGATGAAAAACGAGAAAGAGAATTGCTTACCACTAGAAAATAAGAGGGTATAAAAATGGCTCAAAAGGGTCCATCATTTTTGGTTAANAAAAAAAAAGAAGTGGAGGGGGGGAGTATGTAGGAGTCCAGATCTTCTCTCCCTGATAACGCTTGCCTCTTCCCTGCCACAGGTGTGTATCTAACCCACCTAACAATCTTGTGAGCTGGATATAGATGGGTATTCAGCAACCCGTCACAGGAAGCAAGGTCAGGGAGCGATGGCTGTGTCAAAGTGCAGCTGAAGACGGAGGAAAGCAATCCTCCCTCACTACTTAACCTAGTGACGGGAATTGGCAACCATGTCCGTCACAAGCTTTACTCTTAATTTGAGGTGGCAGCAGGGACAGAGAAAGGAAGTCATGCATCCAGAAACATCAATTAAGTGCTTGCCAGCAGGCCTGCCCATGACGGGGCAATTGGGAGAGGCTTGGAGGTGACTCACCAAAGAGTGTAAATATTGGCTGGTTCCCGATAGACACTTATAAGACAAGATGGAAGATGCCGATGATCTCTATGCGGTAGGAACGTTGCCCATTCCTTTCAAGTGGACCACACGTGATAACACATGTTTGACATAGAGTGGCTTATAATTTTATGGACTGGTGTTTGATGGGATTTTTGACAGAGTCCATGAAATATGATTTTAGCACAGCTATTAGTTACCATATAACTAACCTGGAAGTAAAGACATGTGGATGTGCAGAGGTAATGAACATCTGAACTTGGATGTCAGCCAAGGCAGCGGTGAGTAGCTGCTTCAGATTCCTTATCAGTCACTTAACCACACTAGGTGCCTAGGAGTTAGTGAACCCTTTATCTAAAAATAGAAAATGTTTAAGAATCTGTCCAGGGGTTATAGAGACAGCTTGGAGTTAAGGAAATTTGTTGAGCTTGCAGGGGACACAAGTCTGGGTTCCAGAACCCACGTGGCACTTACATGTTGGAGTTGTAACTGCCTGTAACTCCAGTGTTGAGACAGATTTTTGTCCCACCCATCCTGAAACCATTCAGTCCCAAAGAAACACACAGAGGCCTACATTAATTATAAACTGGCCTATTAGCTCAGGCTTTCTTATTAACTAATTCTTACATCTTACATTAACATATATTTCTTACAACTTATATTAACCCATAATTCTTGTCTGTGTTAGCCACATGGCTTGGTACTTTTTATCAGGGGGGTATTCTCATCTTGCTTCCTCTGTGTTTGGGTGACGACTGAAGACTGAGCCTTTCCTCTTCCCAGAATTCTCCTGTTCTGGTCACCCCGCCTCCACTTCCTGCCTGGCTACTGGCCAATCAGCATTTTATTAAACCAATATAAGTGACAAATCTTTACAGGATAAAAGACCATTGTCCCACAGTACTCCAGTTCCAGAGAATCCAGCAGCCTTCTTTTGGCTCCTATGGGCACCAATCATATATGCAGTGCACATGCATACATGCAGACAAAAACTCACACATGTAATATAAAAATAAAATCTTTTTTAAGATAAAACTTTATTTTGTGTTTATAAGTGCTTTGCCTGCATGTATGTGGTATACTATGTGTATGCCTAGTAAAAGCAAAAAGAGGTCATTGGCTTCCCTGGAGCTGGAATTATGAATGATCCTGAGCCTCCATATGAGTTTTGGAAATTGGCCCCAGGTCCTCTGGAAGAGCAGTCAGTGTTATTAACTGCTAAGCCAACTCATCTTGTCTCAAAAAAAAAAAAACCAAAATAATAATAACAATAATAATAATAAATTTAAATCTTGTGCAAAGTCTACAAGGCCCAGTGCTTCAGATAACTGTCTGAGCCACAGAAGCCAGGCAGTCTATACAGGAAGTGGGGAAGAGCACCAGCCACTACTTCTGCCTGAAACCAGTATTCCCAAGAGAGGATAAAAGCAAGAAAAAAGCAGTATCTAATCACATTTAAATAAGCCTCTTTACTTTTGACAAAGAGTGAGTAGGGGGACAGATTCAAACCAAGCCTTTAATAGACATCACTAAAAGGAATAGTAGACACCATGTGACTCCTAAAGAAGCACTGACCACCTAACCTACAGCCTGCAGGCCTTTCCTGGACCCCGAGTGCCCCAAAGACATCCAGGCAAAGTTCCACTGTGCTTGTCCGCTTCTCACAGCCTTTATGTGTCTTTGAGATTGTCCTATTATTTTCCAAAATCATGCATTTCAAGTCACAAACACACAAGTGAAAAAACTGTCTTATGAACAATATTCCTAACTTATAAAAGTCTTTCTATTTCTTATCCAGAATGCTCAGAGAATGTGAAGTGCACACACATGTATGATACCTGGGTCATTTACAAGTTTCTCAAAGTTGGTGTACCAAACCCAAACTCAATGCATCTCCAAACAATGAAAATCTGAAACCTTTTCAAAAACCTTTTTCAGCTACCAATAAAAGCAGTTTTTTAAAGAATCCTACCAAACCTATTTTGAAATTTTTCAAACATACAGAAATAACATTTAAAACTGTTTCCTCTGGATCCTTCTCCCTGTCCTTGATCTCATCGCTCACCAAACCTACACTTCTTTGCTGAGTGGTTTCAGAATGAATTATATGCATCATGACTGCTCATGTAGATGCTTTGAGATGTGTCTCTAAGGGTTGCATTATCTTAACCCCCATACAATTACTGAATGATACAAATTTAACATTAACAAAATAATGCTATCTAATGTAAAATCCATCTTTATATTTCATCAACTGCCCCCATCCTGTATTATATGTGGCGTTCTCATACCTACAAAGAGATAGGGTAGGGGCGGTTGTATATCGTACAGTGCTCTTCAGATTGAGTTTGTCTAGTGCAAGCACATGTTTTTATACAGTGATAGATGTACATCCACTGCACATGCAAGACCACTGCAGACACTGTGCTAAGGGTATGCAGAGGAACACTGCATATTCAGTCACAAGGCCTCCTCACAGCTGCCTCAGTCTACCTTTCAAATTATGACTCATGGGGTTTCCTGTTTTCCATGTCCTTGGTCTTGTAATTGTCCTCTAACTTTCAAAGTAATCTTGTGGAGTTGGTGGTGTTTGCGTGTATATGTGCATGTGTGTACAGGTAAATGTGTACATATGAATGTAGAAGCAAGGTCAACACTGGGTTCTTCTTCAGTCATTGCCCATCTTAGCTTTTGAGATAAGGTCTGTCACTGAACTTGAAATTCGCTGATTAGGCTACGCTAATCCAAGGACCCACTTGTCTCTGCCCATCTGCCCACAATGCTGGAGTTATGGAGGTATGGAGGCATAAGTTAGCACACCAAGGTTTTTTTGTAGGTGCTTGGAATCCAAACTTAACTCTCCATGATCACATGGCTAAATCTTAACCAACTCTTCATGCTTGCATGACAAAATCTTCACCAAGCCGTTTCCACAGCCCACAGCATCATTGCTAAAGTCTGACCTGCTCTAATCCGACTCTTAGCCATGGCCTTGAGACAATTCATTTCAGGGGTCTTTTGTAAAAACCTACTCAGAGCTCCTTTGCTGGCCTCCAGAATGGAATCTTATTGCCATAAATCCCTCAAGACTGCTTGGGAAAGCATCCTAAATGCAACAAAGGGAAATACTAAGCAACAGCAACTTAAAGCAGGATTCTTTTCATTTGCTTATAGGTGCTTCAAGTCAGCAGTTAGCTAACCCCAAAAGGTCACAAGTCTTTCTACCCTCCCATCTCACACATCCCTCATGTTTATAAAGTTCAAACCTCTAAAGTTCTACAGAGAAACTTGGGTCATAAGCCACACTGTCTTCATGGAAGCAAATGTTCCACATAAATCATGAGTCATCTATAGGGCTTACATCTTCAAATTTTCTGCAGAAAAATAATTTTAAAAAGATTTCTTTTGATTCAGAATATTTTTTGAACCTGGAGTGGAATAACTTTGAAATTCTAGAGCAAACGAATGAAAAGAAACTGACTCCTGTCTTATCTTTGCAATGAAGGTTTTCAGCGAGTGGACAGAATACCTAGAGGAAAAAAATTATAGAATAGTTAGAAAATAAAATTTCTTTGATTTTGAAGGGAAGGACTTCAGTGGAAAAAAAGGGATAGGTGAAGACATTCCAGGTACCTTCAATATGGATGTCAGAACTCAAGGGGGCAAGATGTGAAGAATGCTTAACAAGTCTATGCCCTGAGTCAGTCCGACCTAAATCTAAATCCATTTCCCACTGGTGAGTTTGGTGGCCACTGAGCAGGTTGCTTCTCTGTGCCATGGCTTATGCATTCATAAAATCAGGATGTTGTTAACCCTGTTTGACATAATTATGACAAGACTGAAGAAAAACAGGCGTGTAGCATGCTCACCTTGCTTGCCTACCACAATTGCACAACACATGAAGAAGCAATGCGCCCACCTATTAATAATAGGTTGCAGTCCTAATGGATCATCCACAGCTCATGGTAAAGCATAACTTTAAAAAGATGAAGTCTTGGCCTATGGAGACGGCTGAGCAGGTATAGGCGCTTACTCTGCAACCCGGCAAACTGAGTCCAATGCCTAGAGCCCACGTGAAGGGAGAACCAACTCCACAGAGTTGTCCTCTGACCTCAGGACACGTGTGTGTGCGCACATATCATACACACAGATGACAATAACAACGGCAATTTGAAAATTAAACTTGCAAAATAAAAGGAAGGAATATTATCATTTGTGGCAAGGTGGATGATCCTGGAAGGCACAAGTAAAATAAGACAGGGACGAGACGACACACCTGCATAGTCTCACTGATAGAAAGTACAGCAATCTAATGAGCACAGGCAGAGCACCATGGTGGGTACCATAGGACTGGAGTAGAAAGTACAGCAATCTAATGAGCACAGGCAGAGCACCATGGTGTGTACCACAGTACTGGAGTAGAAAGTACAGCAGTCTAATGAGCACAGGCAGAGCACCATGGTGGGTACCATAGGACTGGAGTAAGAAACATACAGGCCAAAGCGTGAACATTTCCATTAGGATGACTCTGTTCCAGGTCTCTTATAAAGCACAGTCTCTAAGGTTAGTCACAGTGTGTTATAGGTGTGGAAATCACCTAGCCTAGATTTTAAATGAAATATAAATAAATAGATAGATAGATAGATAGATAGATAGATAGATAGGTGCCTGAGATAACAAATTTAACTTTAGTCAATGACTTCATCATTCCACTCTGTATATGGCATTATATCCCAAATGTGTATGCAATATTATGAATTAAAATACACATTTTTAAATAAAGGTCAGGGATGTAGTTCTTGCCTAGGGTGTACAAGGATCTAGATTTAAACCCCAGCATTGTAATAATAATAATAATAATAAAATTTGTTAGAGATACTCCCTAGGAAAAAAGAAGGTTGCCACTATGGTTGGTTCTGGATACTTTGACCATAAGGCTAAGGAATAGACAAAAGGAAGACGCTACCTTTTAATTCCTAGACATTTACAATTCCTGATACGAATTGGAATGGCAGCTGCAACAGTAACAGTAAAAATTGTTGTTGAGTGAAGAGGTATTCAGAAAAAAACAGAACTCAAGTGCCTTTGGTTTCGGATCTTACTTCCTGGCTGCTCCGGCAGCATGGTCTACAAAGCTGCCCTTTCCTGCATCAGTGAGAAGGAAGAATGAGACTGTAGTGTTGAGAATGTCACAGTCTGAAACATCTTAGCATTATATAAACACGGCAGCCCAGGTGGGCAGAAGACAGCCACATGCCCCGCACCCTGGCGCCACTACAATGAACAGGTAGGCGGTGGCGAAATGGAGAGAAGCAGAGTGGTGTGGGAGCTGCGGAGAGAAGCTAAACCAAAGACGCTATGGCAGCGAGGAACAGGCTGATAGGGTGGCCCATGCTGTCATTCGGAGCCATGTTAACATCCAACCAATCCGAGTGGCCAGTGNACCCAGGGCCATGGCAGTGTCTGAACCTGAGCTGCAGCTGAGGGCCATGTCTGGGTCCGGAGCCCTACCGCAGCTGGGGTCTGTGTTGATGTCCGTGGTCTGTGATACCACCAAAGGCCATACAGATGCCTGCAATCGGGACCGCCAACTGAGCCCATGTTAATGTCCAAGGGCCATGCCGATCTAGGTGGCCTGTGCTGCCACCCAAGTACACGGTGATGTCTGGGCTGAGCTATGGCCCTTCCACAGCCTGGATCTGTGTTGGTAGCCATGAACTGTGTGACAATGAGAGAGCTGCCCTGGTGGCCTGGGCACCAGAGAGCTGGTCCCACCCTGACCTGAGAGAGGTTGTCCTGGTGGAGGCCTGGACTGACCAACTCAGCTACCACCCAGGCCCACATCCAGGAATTTGGAGTTGACCCACCTCATTATCTACCGCACCTGTGAACTGCAGGAGCTTGTGAAGGAACGGGTTCTGCCCAACTACAGCCAAAGAATCTCAATGACTCCCAACAGCAGGATACCTGAGAGAAGTTTTCATAAGGATCCAATACCGATGGTGTACCAGAAGCCAGAGGCCTTGAACCTGACCAACAACTCATTGCAAGGAGCCTTTGCAAGCTTGCTCAAGAGGGCACCACAGCTCCCAAGGCTCCATGACAAATGAATATATGATGGAGAGATAAGAAAGACAGAAATGAAGTGCTTGGGTCTGGGGGGAAGGGTACAAGGATGGAATACAGACATGCAAGGACAGGAATATGAGTGAGATTGGGGTACGTGATAAGAAACTCACAAAAGCATCAGTAAAACTATGTTAATTAAAAAAAGAAATATGTAAACACAACATGGAGAAACCTCAGCTATTCTGCGTTGGAAAATGTGTCATCCATGTGTTTATTATGCAGAATGGTGAGCCTTGATTAGTGTGTAGAACATCTCACAATTGCAAATTATTTATCCTAAACCCTCAAAAACCGGTTCTTAACACCCTAGGATTTAACAAAACAAAGCAGCAACAGCAACAACAAAAAGGTGTCTTGTGTTCCCTCAGAGCATTTCTGTTCGCTCTCGACGCAGAACTCTAACGGCCATGAGAATGTCTTCCGCTGCCCCAGGTTGAGCTTCAGCTCAAATAATGAGCTCAGAACTGTAGACGTGACTGCACAGAGGGAGACAAGTTAATGCCGCAAGTGGGTGGCTGGTGAAAACACGGCAGAGAAAAGCTAACCAACGTTGCCAGGACTCCAAAGAACAGAATGAAAATCAAGTGGCCCTGAAGACATCCCTGCACTGCTCAACAAGATAAATATTCCATTTGGGGAATTAGGGAAACTTCGTAGGTAAAATTAAGCCAACAACGGTCTGTCAGAGGCCCATGTGGAGCTCTGGCATACATTTTGCTACAGAGAAGATACAAAAAAAAAGTGGATCTAAGTCACATGGGAAGGAGAATCACGAAACTCTTTCTTTTGTTTTTCTTTCCTTTAATTGAAAATTCATACAATCTTTTTGATCACTGTTTCCCATCTCCCATATCCTTCCAGATCCTCCCCACCTCCCTACCCAGTCACCTCCTTGATCTCTCTCCTTAGAAAACAAACAGGCAAAAAGAAGAAAGAGAGAAAAAGAAAAAGCACAAGAAACACAGAGAGAGTGGCATGACACATACATGCATACACATAGAAACAGAAAATTGGAAATTATAACACACAAGCTGAAGACTAGCTTAATTTTTTTAAATAGCAAAACAAAGCAATATGAGACAAAAAATAAGAACACTGAAGAGGTTTTTTTGTTGACCATCTACTGTTGGACATGGAGCCTACCCTTGCATGTGGTAAGAAGAAAACTAATTTTTCCATAGCAAGATGATGTCAGTTTGAGGCAACTTCAGGGACAGAAGTGGGGACTTGTCTCCACTACCCCCTCAGTGCTGGAACTCTGTCTGACTTAAACCTGTGAAGGTCTTGTGCACACTGTCACAGTCTCTGTGGATTCATATGTGCGTGTGATAACCTTATAGTACCACGAACACTCATCAGTGGGGATGAACGCTCTGGTTAGGCACCAACTTGACTTCTCCATGTTGACTAAGATCTCTAAGTCTTGTCTTCAGCAATTGGGACTTACCAACAATTTGTGGAGACCAACCATTAGCCTTGGCACATAGCTATTTGGTATTGCGTTATTTGGGTATTTCCATAGGGTCTGTTTGAACAACAATACAATTAGATGTAACCCTTTCCTGGCACTTGAAGTTTCACTTGGAAGTTAGAGATGTCTAGTTGGGGCACTATCTCCCCAATTTTATCTATATAGCAGCTTCTACAGTAGTAGGCTTCCATATGACCTCTCAAATACTAGTGTTAGACATCTTAGTATCAGTTGTCCCCATGTTCCCTCCCTTGACCCTCTCTTCATTTACCCTCCACATTTAAACATCCTGGTCCAGTCTCTCTCCTGTTGTTCCTTAGCTGTATATTTATTTCTCCTTCCTTGGAATATGCTTCCCTCACCATTTACTTTATACCTGATCCCTGTGGTCTGATGGGTTATGGTTTGCCTTTCAAAGGCTTAAAAGCTAAAATCCACATTTAAGAGACAGACACCATATTTGTGTTTTGAGGTCAGCATTACCTTACTCAAGATGATGGTTTTTTTCTAGCTCCATCCATTTATCTGAGCATTTCATGACTTGATTTTTTTTAAACAGTGGGGTAATATTCCATTGTGAAAATTACTGCATTTTCTTTATCCACTCATTTCTTGGTGGGCATCTAGGCTGTTTCCAACTCCAGGCCCTTGTGGAAAGAGCAGCTAAGAGGATGGTTGAGCAGGTGTCTCTGTGGTAGGAAGCTGAGTTCTCCAGGTATATACACAAGAAGGAGTATACATGGATCTTGAGGTAGATCTACTCCCAGCTCACTGAGGAGCCACCACACTGATGTCCACAGTGGCTGTACTAGTTTAGACTCACACCAACAATGGCTGAGTGTTCGCCTTACCATCATCACCAGCATGAGCTGTCATTCGTTTTATTGATCATGGTCATTCTCACTTGTGTAAGATAAAAGCTGTAAGTAATCTAGATCTGCATTTCCCTGATGACCAAGGAAGTTGAATATGTCTTACTTGTATTCATCTTATAGTAATTCTGTATTTAATTATACCCCACTTTTAAAGTGGTTATTTGGGTTTTTTATTTATTTTTATTTAATATGCATTGCTCTTTTTATCTGCATGTATGTCTGTGAGAGGGTGTTGGATCCCGTGGAACTGGATTTACAGGCAGCTGTGAGCTGCCGTGTGGGTGCTGTGGACTGGACCCAGGTTCTTTGGGAGAGCAGCCAGTGCTCTTAAACGCTGAACCATCTTTCCAACCCTTGTTTTCTTAATGTCCAGTGTTTGAGTTCTTTGTATATTTTAGATTGTAACTTTCTATTGGAAGTGTAATTGGTGACGATCATGTCCCATTGGTAGGATGCCACTCTATTACTATACAGGAGTTTTTCAATTTTATGAGGTCCCATTTATTAATTGTTGGTTTTAGTGTCTGTGCTAACAGTGTTCTGTTCAGAAAAACTTCTCTGTGCCATATGAGTTCAAGGATATCCCATATGTCTTCTTCTGTTAGATTCAGGGTATCTGGCCTTATATTGAGGTCTTTGATTCATTTGGAGTTGAATTTTGTGCAGGGTGGTAAATATAGATGTTCGTATTCTACATACAACTTTCCAGTTTGATCATCTTGTTAAAGATGCTATCTTTTGTTAAATCAGTGTGTATTTCTGACTTCTTATTTAAAAAAAAGAGTCCATAGATGTGTGGACTTATGTCTAGGTCTTCAATTATATTTCATTGATCAACAGGTTTGTTTTTATACCAATACTATGCTGTTTTTATTACTGTAACTCTGTAGAAGAAATTGAAATCTAGGATGCTTATACCTAAAAAAGAATTCAGCAATTCCTTTTTCATTCAGAATTGTTTTAGCTATCCTGTGTGTGTATGTATATATATATATATATATATCTTGCTCTGTATATGTGTGTGTGGTGTGTGCGTGTATATGTGTCTGTGTGTATCTCTCGCTCTGTGTGTGTGTATGTGTGTGTTTCCACATGGAGCTGGCAATTGTCCTTTCAATTCCCTGTGAAGAGTTGCATTGGAATGTTGGTGGGGATTGTGATGGATATGTAGATTGCTTTTGGTAGGTTGAATAAAAATGCACGGAGAGCATGGAAGATGTTTCTATTGGTATCTTATTTCTTTCTCCAATCCTTAAGTCGGTTATCCCAAGATGTTTTTGAGGCTACTGTGAAAGTTATTTTTTCCCTGATTTCTTTCTTATTTTGTTTCAGTTCATAAAGAAGGGTTACTGGTTTTTGTGAGACAAGTTTGTAACTTGCAACTTTTCTGGAAGTGTTTATCCTTTGTAGGGGCTTCCCCATGGAGTCTTTAGGGTCATTTATATATGTGATTCTGTCATCTGCAAATAAAGATGTCTTGACTCCTTCCTTTCCTATTTGTATCCTCTCGACCTCCATCAGTTGTTTTATTGCTCTAGTGAAGATTTCAAGTACTATACTGAATGAGCATGGAGAGAGGAGACAGCCTTGTCTTGTTTCTGGTTTTACAGGAAATGCGTTGGATTTCTTTCCATTTGGGTTGACGTGGGCTGTGAGCTTGCTGGAAATTGCCTTTATTATGTTGATGTACATCCCTGTGTCCTTAGCTCTCCAGGACCTTTGTCATGAAAGCATGTTGGATTTGTCAAAGGTCTTTTCTGCGTCTGAGATGATCATGTGGTTTTTGTCTTTCAGTTTGTTTATGTTGTGGATTGCATTTATAATATACATATGCTGAACCATCTCTCCCTCTCTGGGACCAAACTTACTTGTTCATAGAGGATAATCTTTTTCGATGTGTTCTTGGATTTGGTTTGCAAGTATTTTATTGAGAATTTTTGCATCTTGTTCCTAAAGGAAATTGGTCTGTATTTTTGTCTTTGTCTAGTGCACAAAAAGGGTCTCTTATGAGGGGGCAGACTGGGTGAGGCAGAGATCAAGAAGATCTGTGCGCTTGAACTCTTCTTAGCCTCTCTGCTAAGTTTTTCTTTCTCTCAAGTAGGCATGCCACAGAAGTTCTCTGACATTGTGAGACAAGGGCAGGTCGCAGAAGCTCTTTATAGCTAGTACATACACAGAAAACCAAGGAAAGGTCAGGGCAGTATTTTTAGATTTTATTGCTAACTTTTGAGAAAGTTCCAGTTTCTCTGACCTACCATGGGGAAGAAGAATTCCAGCTTCTATGGCTTGTCTAGTGAAGTGGAGGCAGAATGAGGCATGAGAAGCAGGAAGGCAAGAAAAAGTCAAAGCCTGTGCTTCCGAGTCTGCTTCCGACATCACTTTAGGGTCTCAGTTCTTCTGAGTCCAACATGCCTCCCAAAGTGGAATCATGCTTTAACATTGGTTAGGTATAAAATTCAACTGCTACAAATTAATAAAAACCAGATTCAAAACTCTTGACTATTTCGGTCAGACATTGAGTCACTCAGTACAGATTTACTACATCAAGATGTTTCATGAGTGTTCAGTAGACACATCTCAACTCTCACACAAAGTCTAACATGCTCTCTTGGTTTCCTACTGTATCTGTTTATGTTAAAATGGGTTTGTGGTACTAAAACACTCTTCCAGAAAATATCCTCTGCCTGTGCTCCTTACCTTGAACAAGACAGACTTGAATTGTCAAAAACTCCTGAAATTTTCTTGCTAACTCAGCCCATTGTCCAATAATCCTCACGGTTATCCCTAACATGGATATTCCCCACTGGTAATAGTAGCACAAACTACAGTCTTTTTCCCAAGACTCTCATCCAAAACAGAAACCATCACTGCTACTAAAATAGCAGAGTAGCTGCACTCGTCCCCTTCTTGCTAGTGTCCAGCTACTTCTTAATTCTCTTGGGATCAATTATAAAATCCCAGCAATAAGGATTAAGATAAGGAATCTTAAAAATAGTTAACTGTCTGCTCCACGATGAACAGTCTGTGGATGTTTCTATTATGCATTTCTATGGTTTGGAAGACTGTCTCATAGAGGTACATTTTAAGCTTAGTCCCCAGACAGTGATACTAATAAGAGGCAGAGGGATCTTTAAGAGGTAGGACCTTTTGGAAGGATATTGTGTCACTGGGGATGTGCATTTGAAGAGGTTGTCAAAACCCCAGCCCTTCCTCCTTCCTCTTTGCTGACTGGCTGGCGTAAAGGTGAGCACCTTCCTCTGCTATAGATTTCACTGTGATGTATTGTCATGTGCAACAGGCCATTGGTCATAGACTGACACTACAAAAACTCTAAACCAAATAAACCTTTCCTTCACATATTTTGGGGCAATTATGGAAATCCAGGTACTCCGCTGTAAGTGTTTCAGTTATGAAGGAAAATGTATACGGTATCCTGGTAGTCAGAAGCTGAGGAATACTCTGCAGGTGCTATAGCTCTGCTCCAGTGGTGGACAGTCTCCCCAGCAAAGTGTTACAGTCCTTGCTGGCGGAAAGGATTGCTAATACAAGTGTAACAATCTTGATCCAGCAGGGGAGGGTTTCCCCAGGGAAGTTGTTACAATTTGGCTCTGCTCTGCTCCAGAGAAGGGTTACAGCTCTGCTCGTCTTCCCCAGGGTGTAACAACTTGGTTCCAGTAAGGGAAAGTTTCCCAGCCAAAATGTTAGAGTTCTGTTCTGACTCCACTCTGGCAATTCCAGCTCTGCTGTTCTGACTCCGCTCTGGCAAGAGCCATTCCAGCTCTGCTCTGCTCTGCTAAGGGAGTTTCCAGGGGGAAATGTAGTAGTTCGGCTTCACTTCCGCAAAAGAAAGTCGCTACAACCAACGTCACTCTAGAGATTTATTAGGAGGGAGGAGTCTAGGTGAGTGGCTGCCTCTGTCATGGTAGAAAAAGGCAGCCCCAAACTGATCAGGTACAGGGCTTATGTAGGATTTCTTAGGGCTGGAGTTTTCCAGGGTGAAAGTTTTCAGAGTGGGTTTGATAGGGATCTCAATTCCTGAGTTTGAGACAAGCTCACAGATTGGTTGAACTTTGTGCCCAGGGATTAGCTGAATTTCAATTCCTGAGTGGATTAGGGGAAGGGTGTGATTCCCTGGCTCTGGTCTCAGGGCCAGGGTGTTCTTTCACAGGCCCTTTTTACCCTACATCCATACGTAGCTCTGCATCTCTCAGCCTAAACTCTTCTGAGATTTTAGGGCAGAGAAACTGCCCTGTACATGGGGCATATTTATCAGCATCCCTGGCCTCTACTCACTAGATGTTGGTCACACCTTCTACATGCTGGCAATCTAATATTTTTCCAGCCAGAAGTAGTTACAGCTACCTGTAGCTTGAGCTACCTGGGACGCATGAGTCAAGGCTCTGTAGAGGAACATAGCTAACTGAGAGGGGTGTACGAGATTGGTTTGCACAGTAAGGTCTAGGTGGTTCAATAATAGCTGCCTCAGACTGAAGAGGCCAAGAATCTGGAAGTTGCTCTGCCCATAAAAGTAGAGGTCTCAGCAGTCTCAAAATGGCACTGAAAGCCCGGACAGTTCCTGGGGAGCTGCTTGTCTTCATCTGCTTTGGAAGTCCAAGTTACCTGGGTCTATCGGCAAAGGAAGACAGCAGCGACACCAACACAGTTGGACTCGGCAGCAAGAGTGAAGGCAAGTAAGCAAGCAAAAGGCAATGCTTCCTTCATCCACATGCCTTCCATCCTTGCTCTCCAGATTCAGCCTTTGAATCACATTAGTACGAAGACTCCAGAGCTACACGGAGACCAGCTGCTTCCCTTCCCTGTGTGCACAGTCAAAAACAGATTCCAGGACATAATGTGGCCATACGAAAGTAGCAATAACTTGCTCTCTGACACAAAACAAAAAACTGGTACGCACCAAGTTCTTTGTTTCTCGCTTGGTAATCAGTACATATGATTGTTCATCTCTTTTAACAGCTACCCAGTCTCAAAGATCTTCCAAGAAAGAGGAGACTTAAACTGTCCAGGAAAAAAAAAATTCTCTACTGTCAAAGCAAACAACCAGCAGTTAGGAAATAGCCTACAGAACAGGAGAGAGTCTCTTCCGAGGGACTCATGGGTAGAGTCTAGAAAGTACTCAAAAAAAAAATTCAACATCCAAAAACTCACACCAACAAATGAGCAAATGAACTGGATAATTCTCAACAGAAAAAAATACAGATGGCATGACTGTGCACGCCTTATCTTTAATCTCAGCACTCAAGAGGCAGAAGCAGGCTGATCTCTTCCAATTCAAGGCCAGTGAGAGCTACATAGTGAGATCCCAACTCATAGAGAGAGAAAAAGGAAGGGAAAGAGGGAAGGAGGGGTGGAAGGAGGGAGGGAGGGAGAGAGGAAGGGAAAGACAGGCAAATGGCTAACCTATATTTGAAAAAAAAATGTCCAATAGTCTTATCCTGGAGAGACTACAAATTAAAATGACTTGGAATGCATCTCTCAACCCAATCAGAAAGGTTATTTTCAACTGTCTGCTGCTGGTACGAATAAGAATAGCTTCCCGTTATTGTGGAAGTTCCTCAGAAAACTAAAAATAGAACTATCATATAACTCAACTATTCTACTCCTGGGCATATACCACAGAATCATCAGCATACCACAGAGACACCTGAACATCCATGTTTTCCATGTTTGTTGGAACACTAGTCACAACAGCCAAGGTATAGAATCATCTTAAACAATCATTAATAAAGAAAAGCATTACCTACATGAATGATATTGTGTAATTCAACAAAATGAATGGAACTGGAGATCATGTCAAATAAAATACTCCAGTCTCAAAATGACAATTATTGCATGTTTTTCTCATCTCAAGAGTCAAGATTTAATTATACGCATAAACACATGTGCACACACACACATGTAAGACATAAAAAATAGAGAATGATGAAGATGGAAAAAGTGATATGTCAGATGTCCTTCTGTATATGTGTTGCTTTTATAGGCTGATGAATAAATCTGTTTCAGCCAATGGCTTTAGCAGAATAGAATCAGGCAGGAAATCCAAACAGAGATATATAGAGAGCAGGCAGATTCAAGGGAATGCCATGTAGCTGCTGAAGAAGAAAGACACCTGCCAGAACCTTGCCCAGTAAACCACAGCCTCGTGGCAATACACAGAGTAATAGAAATTGGTTAATTTAAGATATAAAAGCTAGCTAGAAATATGCATTAACCATTGGCGAAACAGTGTTGCAATTATTCGGGTCTGGGAGGCTGGGAAATAAATGAACAACAGGGATAGGACAAAGAACAAAAGGGCAATGGAGGATAGAAAGATAAATATCAATATCACTTTGCCCCTCTCTTTCATATACAGAACCTAGATTTAATGATATGATATGATATGATATGACATGACATGACATGACATGATATGATATGATGTGATATGATATGACATGACATGATATGATATAATGTGATATGATATAATATGACATGACATGACATGACATGTAAGCAGAAGGGGCTATTTGGGAGGAAGGAAAGCCATTGAATTATTGTACTCACTGATTTCCCTCATAATGAAAGCTAAGGCTACGGCTTTCAGAAACTCACGGATCTGTGGAGGTGACAGATGAAGGCTAGGGGCCCTAGCCCATGGAGTCCCCATACTGACTGCTTTTCTTCCACCACACCAGGGACAGGTGTGCTTTGCAAATATTTGCATGACAATTAAGCATTCAATATTAAGACAAGTGGCTGCAAATGCTGAATTAATGGCATGCATATTAACAAAGAAAGACCGCTTCTTTTTCTAATATAAATTGCAAGATTATAACATGCAAACTGGGACAGCAGGAAGGCAGTCAAGAGATGCACTTGCCTTTTCAATAGAAAACTGGTATTCCTATAAAATTCTGCAGTAATGTTAAATGCTTTCCTCTGCTTTGGTGATATTATTGAATTGGTGTAAGCTTAATACATAAAAATTAAATGACAAATGAAATTTACCATCAAGACAAAAGAACCTCAGAACTGTGACCATTCATGGAAAACTAAGGTATAAAGCTTGCAGGGTATTTTAACATTTAGTGGGTCCTTTCTCCCAAGGAGAAAGTCAAGTTCTCCTCCACAGCCTAGGGACTCTGGCACAGTATTTTCAGGAAGCAGAAGGACCCAGGCTCGGCTCTGGCTGCTCCTCCCCAGCTTGTGTGGAGAATGTGAACTCAAGGCTGCAGGGCCACCAGGGCCCACCCTGTCACACAGAACACAACCTACCTACTTGCCACTGGCACAATGTCCCCATGCCAATGCTCTTTGCTTCCATCCAGCTAGGCACCAGAGAAGATGTGATAGCTCAGGAAGGTCTCTAATCTCAGTTGCTGTAATCAGGCCACCACAAATCCTCCCAACACAGCAACCTATGCTACTAATGTACCCTCCATCCATCTCTCTGGAGAGTCTGTCATGACTTTCTGGGAAGCCCCACGTGCAGTCTCCATGGCCAGAAGAATGTGTTGTAGCCAACTGAAGGCAAGAGAGCTAGGAAAGCTGTTCTTTCCAGTCCCTTCATGGGGAGGCAGTGAGTGGGCAGGGTTTCTGGGCTAGCCAGGTAACCAGCAAGTCAACAGTGCCCGCCACACTTGCGTCTAACAGTGATGTGAGTTTACTATGTGCACAATCATGAAACCTTCAATTTCTTGTTTCAGATCTTACGATTCCACTCATACTCTTTCAAGATGGGAAATCATGCTCACTTTCTAACTCACCAAGCTCAGCTTAAGTTGAGTGAACTAAGCTCTTTACAAAACCCTTCACAAACATGGTTAACTATTATTTGAAGAAAATCTTACACGTGAACTAATTTTATTTTATATGGTTCAAATGTTTGCTTAAAATTCTAAAAAAAAGAATCTAATAAAATGAATGTCAACTTTTCTTCAGCATTTCAATGCTGCTTATATATTTCATTCCATTTTTTTCTGATTAAAGTGCACGTGTAGAACCAGACACGGGGATGCTTACTTGTAACCACAGGTACTTTGGGGATATGAGTTCAAAACCAGCTTTGGTGATATAAGAGGACTATGTCTCAAAAAGGGAAAAAAAGAAAGAAGAAAGAAATGGAGGGAGGGATGGAGGGAGGGAGGGTATGTGTGTGTGTGTGAGAGAGAGAGAGAGAGAGAGAGAGAGAGAGAGAGAGAAACCTGGTGTTGGAGAGATGATTCAGCAGTAAAGAAATCACACCTTTTTATCCAGGGCACCGAACTATGATTGGGCAGCTCACAACTGCCTGAACTTCAGCTCAGCTTCAGGGTGTCTAACACCCTTTGTTGGCCTCCTCAGCACCCACATATATTTGCAGGTGCTCTGTCAGTTTGAGAATTTAAAATTATAAATTAACATCAATCTATTATAATATTAATTATATTATAACTATATTATAGTATCATAATCTTATGGAAATAGACTAATTTCATGGTACTGTCATTGAAAAGCTGTATCCATACTAAATATAAATTTAAGTTTAAGAGATAAGACAGATCTGGGAATTTATTGAAGTAGCAGAGTGTGTGTTTAGCATTTCAGAGGCCCTGGGCTTAACCCTGGTATCATCAACAACAAAAAGAGCATAAAAGCAGAGTACTAACAAAAACAGGAGACAACATTTTCAAACCAGCAACGTGAAAGCACAGCCATGTTCATACAGCTGAAACTTTAAACAGTTGCTGGGGCTGGAGACTGAGAATCTGTCAAGCAAGTTTTGTTTTGTTTTGTTTTTAAGCTTGATCTTTAAGGTTCATCCTTCAGAGTTTAATAAAGAAGATAATAAATACCAGTGTCAACACAGATGTGCTCTTGAGATCTCTGTTCTGGGGCACATGATTCTTAGTTTCCACTGCTATTTAATCAGCTATTGGAGGGGTTGATGAATTGATGATGACATTTAAGATAACGTCACAAGTGAGAATTCCATTTGCACCATAGCCTATGACATAGGTACTATGATTCCTTTGCCAGATTTTGTCCGTGGGGGCATGGGGGGTTGCATGCGTGTGTTTCTGTATGGGAGAATGCACACGCGTGCAATTGCCCACAGAGGGCTGTGGTGTGGATCCCCATAGAGCTGGAGTTACAGGAAGTTGTGAGCCACCTTACCTGGGTGCTTGGAATCAAACTCAGCTCCTCTGTAAGAGCAATGTGCACTTAGCCACAGCCATCTCTCCACGGTCTGGGGTCTTGTTTGATGAGCCCCAACATTACAATCATGGTGAACACACTTGCCAAAATCCCATTGGACAAGACCAAGAATGAACTATGCTGCACATGACGGGCACTTTAAGCAAAGGTCAAAGTCTTCTCCTTTGCCTGCCTCCTCAGCCCCAACTCAAGCCACACACACCTGCTCACTGTACCCCATCACAACCTCATAAGGTACCTGGTCCTCAGCCTCAACCCACTCCCCTACACACACACACACACACACACACACACACATACACGCCACCTCCTGCTCCACCACAGATTCCCCTCTTCATTCTGCTCTCAGCTTGCTCAGAACAATTTCTCAGAGGCCTACTATACAGATCTCAACAGTTAGTGTCCATGACAACACAGGCTTCACGTCATCGTACGCCTCTCCATTTGGAACTATCTATTGACTTATACGGTCGTGTCCTCCCAACAGACAGCAATCCTTGCCAGCACAGCAGCTGGGTTTTAGCCAATGCCCTGGCACAGTCTTGCCAGAGTCTCACACTTAGGAACATCCACTGCCAAAAGGAGCATGGGGCATGGGCTTCTCGATGCCCTCAAACCAGAGAAGCTTTGACTCTGAGACCATAGCAAAGATACAAAACATTCTTGATTTTAAAAAATTAAAATTAAAAAGCTGAAAGCTTTCTGTTGTATGAGGCCAATTGTTTGTTCCCAGCTGCTCAGCCCCAAAATAATAACACAGAAATCATATTATTTGCAATACTGTTTGGCCAATAGCTTAAGCATATTCCTGGCTAATTCATGTCTTCAATTAACCCATCTCCATTAATCTGTGTATCCCCACAAGGCTGTGGCTTACCAGGTAAATTTCCATCTGGCGTCTGTCTCCGGGGCTACATGGCTTCTCTAACTCCACCTTCTTTATCCCAGCATTCAGTTTAGTTTTCCCTACCTACCTCTATTCTGCCCTGTGCAAGCCTAAGACAGTGAATTAACCAATGGTATTCACAGTATACAGAGGGGAATCCCACGTCGGCTTTCTATAGAAGAGAGGAATGGAGCTGAGGTTAAAGTATAAGCCTACTTTCATTAAAGGGAGCTGAAGAAACATTCCTAGAGTGGAGAGCTGGCCACATGGTTCAGTGGCAGAAAGCTTACCTAGCATGCGGGAGGTCATAGGTTCAATCCCCACCACTTTGGCGCTCAGAGGTGTGGGGGCAGTGGATAGAGAAAGAGAGGTTGGCAAGAGAATCCTAGGAACAGAAGCCAGTAAGAGCATTCTAGTAAGGCAGAGACTCTAGAAAGCAGCCATAGCCATCATAGATGGTAATGCCAGGTTCCTGCTCTAACCGGTCCAGGGGACAAACATGTGGGAACTATGAGGGGACTACCTTTAGTGCTATGTGTGTATTAACCATCTCCAAATATCGCATCTTTCTCCCTCTTCCCCAGTCATTCCTGGGAGTGCACAGGATGTCAGCTGTCCCCTTGGTTCCTTCCCCTGTGGGAACATCACCAAGTGCTTGCCCCAGCTGCTTCACTGCAACGGTGTGGATGACTGCGGGAACCGAGCGGACGAGGATAATTGCGGTGAGTGAGGGGGTCACAGCTGGCAAGGCCTGGCCATGCCAACCCGGAAGAGAACTGAGTGTAGAGTGTGTGTGGGCAGGGGGTTAATTTGCTTCCATATCTACTTTGGGAAAGGACCAGAATTGGCACAAGATACCCCAAGACCAAGTTCTCAGCACAGAGGAGATTTATTTGCCTTGGAGGTGTAGTCTGATGAAGGCGTAAGTCATAAACAATCCCACACCAGTTGGGAATTAAAGGGGTATTTATTTTAAGGGTAAAANAGGAGCGGAAGGAGCTCCCGCAACAGTCTGAGGCTGCTTGTTCATTCCCGGCTATTCAGACCCAAAATAATCACACAGAAACTATATTAATGAAAACACTACTTGGTCTATTAGCTTAGGTGTCTTCTTTTTTGGGGGGGGGGGTCAAGACAGAGTTTCTCTCTAGCTTTGGAGCCTGCCCTGGACCTAGCTTTTGTAGACCAGGATGGCCTCGAACTCACAGAGATGGGCCTGCCTCTGCCTCCCAGCTGCTGGGATTAAAGGAGTGCATCTCCACTGCCTGGCTTAGCTTAGACATCTTATTAACTAACACATCTTAAATTAACCCATCCCTATTATTTTATATTTTACCACAAGACTGTGGCCTATGGGTAGGTGTCTTTCTCCTTCAGCAGCTACTTGGCGTCTCCCTGACTTTGCTTTCTTTCCTCCTCTATCTGCTTGGAATTCCCACCTTACTCTATTCTGTCCTGACATAGGCCAAAGCAGCTTTATTCATTAACCAATGAAAGCAATACATATATAGAAGGACTTCCCATACCATTTCCCCTTTCCTGTCCAAATAAAAAGGAAGGTTTTAACTTTAACATGGCAAGATTATATACAACAAAACAGTCAACAAGCAAGAACTATAGTTACAATATTTTGTCTACTTATATTTGGCAAATTAAGGAAAATACTCTATCATCTATCATATCTTTGTGAGTCTAAAGTTGTATATATAAGTTACCTTTTATCATAACTAGGGAAAACTATAACTATAACTATCTATTTTTCAACTCCATCAAAGACCCCAAAAGGATAAAATATTACCTACGTAAACAGGAAGTTCATTGTAAGCAACTTCCAAAACTCTAGAACTAACAGAAACATCTTGCTGCCTGGATAATCACCCAGAGTTCTTCTATAACATTGGGGCATCCATATTTAGCCTGGAGACCTATAGTATCTCATAGAGTTTTCCATGCAACAGGAAATATGAAAGGCTATTTCACCTATATTGGCAGTCTGTCAGTAACTTTCTTCTGTTTCCTGCAGAATGTCTAGAAAACTCTTTCATGAAGCAGGAACCCTGAAGGACTGTCTTACCTTCTTTTGGCAAGTTTAGCAGTCCAAAGAGCAGTCAGGGTTCCCTGCCCCGTGGGAAGTCCAAGGTCCTCCC
>LOEQ01001852.1:256896-269635 GCA_001685075.1 Bramus lutescens
AGAGAGAGAGAGAGAGAGAGAGAGAGGTGGGGTGGAGAGAGAAAGGGGGAGGATCTTGATGACTGAATGAGATGCTGTATGAGAGGTGTTTAGCAGAAGATAGATACAATACTCTTGTGAACCCCCAAGTTCATGCTTGAGAATCCTACCCTGTAAGATGTTAAATGTTTGCTCTGATCAAACCTCTAAGATGTCCAAGTACATACTGCTGCATCCGTCCTTGCCAGAGTGGGCTGGAGCGCTCAGAAGAGACTGCAGAATTCCACCACCATCTGTAGAGTCAGGTGACTACAACTAGGAGCTTGTGTTGCTTCTGCCTCTCGTTGTTCTGATTTCCCTGGCCAGCTGTGGCTTTTTATTTCTTCCCTTTATGGTATCTGGATAATTTATGCTCCCAAGGCTGCTCACTTTTAAGACATCCATATTTAAATTCTTGCTAATGCTAATTAAATTAAACCAGAAATGCAGCCTTTTCAGAATATATAAACTTCATGAATATCTGATGAAGCAGTGTTAGATGTATTTCCAACTATGCAAAATTAAGTGTTTTAGCTTATATAGATAAAAATTCATGATCATTTGTAATTAAAAGCATATTGTCAAATCAAATGTCCTTTTTTAGTGGAAGAGGACTTTTGTATTAATCAAAGAAAAAATCAAAGTAAAATTTAAGATTTCAACATTCAGGAGGCAGAGGGAGCCAGTTCTTTGCAGTTGCAGGCCAGTGTGGTCTATAATCTTTTGTTTTCTTTTCTTTTCTTTTTTGAGACAGGACTCTGCAGCTTTAAAGCCTGTCCTGGAGTCCTGGAACTGGCTCTGTAGACCAGGCTGGCCTTGAACTCACAGAGATCTGCCTATCTCTGCCTCCCGAGTACTGGGATTAAAGGCATGTGCCACCACCGCCCCGTCAAGATCTATAATTATGATGACTAATGTTGTCAACTTGACAGGATCTAGAATCATCTGGGAGAAGAACTCTGGAAAGGTCTGTAAGGGTGTTTCTAGATAGGGCTGATGGAGGTGAGATCACCCATCCTGCAGCTGTGAGGTTTCTCTAGATGGGGCTGATGGAGGTGACATCACCCATACTGAATAGGTGAAGCACCTTTCCATGTCTCCAGGAGGAAGTGAGCTGTGTGTAACCACTGATCTCTCTCTTCCCTAAATATTATTACAATTTGACCAGCTGCCTCACACTCCTGCTGAGAAGTCCTGCCCGTCCCCAAGTTATCCTCAAATTGTAAGGCAAAAGAAACCCTTCCTTTTTAAAATCACTCTTTTGTTTTGTTTTGTTTTGCTTTGTTTTGTTGAGACAGGGTTTCTCTGAATCTTTGGAGCCTGTCCTGGAACTAGCTCTTGTAGACCAGGCTGGCCTCATACTCACAGATATCTGCCTGCCTCTGCCTCCCAAGTGCTGGGATTAAGGCTATGCACCACCACGGCCCAATCTAAATCACGTTTATTAGATATTTTGCCATAGCAATGAGCATTAAAGGTAACATTCAGAAGTTGGAGAGATGGCTTAGCAATTCAAAGCAGTTGCTGCTCTTCTAGAGGACCAGGGTTTGATCCTGGTACCTACATAAGGGCCTGTCAACTGCTTGTAACTCCAGCTTTGGGAAATCTGACACCCCCTCTGGGCAGACACACACACACACACACATTCTTTTTTTTAAGCCACTAATACAGAAAACAGGTGCCAGGAAGTAGCATCTTTGCTGGGATAAACATGAACACATGGTTTATAGGCTTTTAAAACTGGTCTGTGAGAGGAATGTGGAACGATTTGCAGGTACAGGGTAAGGAAATCCTAGAACACTGTGAGCAGAGATTAATGGGCCATTCTGATGAAAGTTTAGGAGACCAAAAGGAAAGGTGAACAGTCGAGGCCCAGCTCCTGAGTTTTCAGGAAGAACGAGGCCAGAAGTCATCTTGGGAAAGATTCTGACATCATTCTGTCTGTGTCCTGATGTTAACTCTGATCAAATCTCTACGATGCCCCGGGATGTACTGTTACTGTCTGTCTGTAGAGTCAGGTGATAAAACGTGGGAGTGTTGTGGAATTCCAAAGAAATAGATTTTTCTTGTTGCTGTTGTGCAATGGAAACTCCAAAGCAGCACAGCATTGAGGCTGTGACGTGGCGACTGCTCGCTCTCTTACCCAGATCTACAGTGAAAGCAAGGAGAGGGATGTGGAAACTCTGAATTGCCCAAGAAGGGGGTTTGAGGATGTGGACAAAGACCATGTAGTGAAAGTAACTACGGTATGTCAAAAGATTAGCACCAGAAAAGATCAACATCATGTTCCACGATGGGACCACAGGAAAGCTGCCCTAAGCAAGAGTCAACCAATGAAGCCTCCAGCCTGCAAAACACAAATTAATTTGGAAGGGGGTAGCCTAAGCTAAGAATACTTAGTTTCTTGTTCAAAAGCAATGACCTAAAAAAAAGAGATGCTCAAGGTTCAACAGGGCACAGCAGCGGTTGCAACCATAGTCCAAGAGAACCAGACCAACCAGGAGCTCACAGTGGAACTCGGTAGCAGCATCTGTGTGTTGCTGATTTTACAGGCATGAAAGATGCAAGGGTGAGGGAGTCGTGCAGGCTTGCAGGAAGGTCCTTAAAGGCAGGTCGAACGTCTATCTTGTGCTAGGGTTGGAGTCCCTATAAGGAGATTCTGGAAAGCAACTGCATGAAGCTGAAGAGGTAGAACCTACATTGCAGTGGAAACTTCAGGATGTTGGAGATGCCAGGGTTGTGTGGTTTCCACTAAGGAACGCCGCAGAGACAGAACAGGGGCCGCCCAAGAAAGAGACTGCATGCTGCAGGAGGCAGAGCTGGAGACACGGGGCTAACAGCTTTGGAGTCTAGATGATTCCATCAAAAGTCCAAGTGGCCAAACAGTGATTTCCTTCCTGGGTATTCATCTCCTTTGCTTTGTCCTTCCTTTGCTCTGCCCCCTTTCTTCTCTGCTGGAATGGGCATATTTAGTTTGTGCCATTGTATATTAAGAGTACATGAGATTTTATTCTTATTTTATAAGAACTCACAGTTTAAAAAACTATCTTGAGTCTCAACTGAGACTTGGGTTTTGGACTTTTAAACAGTGTTGAAACTGTTGAAGGCTATGGGAAACTTTTGTACTTGAACTAAATGCATGTTTCATTATTAAAAGCTCATGAGCCTGTGAGTACAAAAAGTGGAATAGGTATATGTGGTTTCAGAGTGATCCACTTGTGTGCAAGGCTTGGAAGAGGTAGACTCGCAATGCTTAACACTGATTATCAACTTAGGATCTAGAATTACCAAGGAGGAAAGTCGTCTCTAGGTTTGTCTGTGAGACGCTTTCTAGATTGTGTTCATTGCAGTAGGAAGCCCCACCCTGCCAGTGTGGATACCATGGGCTGGGGTCCCAAACTGAATGGAATGGAGAAAGCAAACTGAGCACAGAATTCATCTCTGTATGCTTTCTGACTCTAAGGCAGCCAGCCGCCTGAAGTTCTGCCCTGCCTTCTGTGCCATGACGAGTTACACCCTTGAACTGTGAGACAAAATAAACCCTTACTTCTTTAAGCTATTTTTGTGGTATTTCATCCAAACAGAAAGGAATTTACACAATAAGCAAATATGAATAAAATACCTAATACAAAAAAAAACATTAAAACATATTAAGTCATTGACCATGTCCATGGGCATAATGCAAGAAAAAAAAATACTTAGAACCTTTCAGTTGAATTCGTGGGAATTCTTTTCTTTCTAAAAAGTAATATAGAGATCATATATGTAATTCACTAAAATAGAAAAGTGTATTTCTCCAAGTTCTAGTATTTACTATAGTTCCCATATAATTTTTGTATTTTTTCCATGTGTCACTAATACAGTTTTCATCTCTCCTGAGACTTTCATGAATGCAGTCTAAACACAAACCAAAACAACACTCTGAAGTCATCAGAGCGGGAATTCAGTGTGTCCATTGCCAAGTAGAGAGAGAGAAACCTTTCTTTTTTGGTGCCTGGGTAAACACTGAGGAAATCTTATTACAAAATGCTGACAGTTCTCATTTAGAAATCACATGTGCTCATTTTGAACCGAATGCCAACTCGGTCATGAAAGTGTAAAGTTAAAGTATCATCAAATTCTTGGGTGAACACTAGGGTTGGAAGTCAGTGGTAGAGCATTTGCCTAGCATGTGCAAGGCCTTGAGGTCATTTACCTTCCACTGTGCATTTGATTGTGTGTGTGTGTGTGTGTGTGTGTGTACCTATCAGATCAATTCACCACAACTAGATTTCCACTTGAGAGAGCTCTGCATTTCCAACTTCTCTTCATGTTTTTTAAGTAGAGCCAATACACAGAGTGACCACTCTCACGTCAGCTACACCACCTCATTTGAAGCTATACTGCTTGCCCTATTATGGAGTTCAAGTCTTCTAAAGACCAAGGTATCATGTCTGTCCTTGCTAGACTTGCTCTTAGAACATCTCTCACCTCCTCTACACCTCTACAGTGCCATGCACAGAAAAGGAATAAAGACATTTTGGACCATTTCCATACTAGCATTTCTGTAAGCCATAGAAGAAATGGCTTGAAATGTCTTCTATGACATTTGGAATGGTGTACAGTAGCAAGAAAATGTCCAGAAAGCTTTGTGTCCTCCGGGAACCTAAGAATGTGACCTTATTTAGAAGCAGCGTCTGCCAAGACAAGAATTAAGACCATGCTCTGACAGAATCGTTAGGATAGACCCCAAAGCCAATGACAGTGTCCTTGCAAGAAAAAGAAAATGGTTCCAGAGATGTAGTGTTCGTGGGCAGACAGAGGCAAAGGCTAGACTTTTGCTGGCACACAAGAAGCAAGCAACAGCCCAAATGAGCAAGAGAAGATCTGGAGCCTGAAAAGAGTGTGTAGCTCTGCTGACATCTTGAGTTTAGATTCTGGCCTCCAAAACCATGAGAGAATCCATTTCTATTGGTTTAAGTCACCAGATGGCAGTGATTTGTTAGAGCAATCAAGGCAGGGGATGAGAAACAGAAAAAGGTAGCCCCTCTGTAGACCTGATCCCTGATCCAGATGAAAGCAATCTGGAGCTGGTTGCATTATAGACAGCATTTCCAATGTGGTGTCTTTGCATCTTACTGCGTGCGGCATAGACTCTCTAAAGAAAAGTTCTCTTCTCAGATAGTTGTCCTAGACTTGAAAAACATCTTTTTTGGTGAATACTCTTTGTTCTTTTATGTGCTGGTCAGTCATCCATAGTCACAAGGGAGGCACAGGAGAGGAATGGAGAAGAGTCACAATGACAGGAGGCAGAGCTCCCCATACAGAGCACCCAGAAAGAAATTAATGTGTTGAGGGGACAGACAGGAGGAAGGGGAGAGAGCCATAGGAGAGGAAAAGCAAACTGAACAGGCCAAGCCTGAAAAACTTCAAAGGGCTCCATGCTGTAGGAGTGGTCATTGGCTGCGTCTCCTCTCCCTGTAGCTGGTTTTGGATGCCTTGGGAAGAGGAAGTTGTCTCCTGGGTCCGTGGGCCAAATAGATGAACTCCTTTGGCTTCAGACTGATGATTTCATGTGTAATTGGGCTAAATGCATTTCTCATTATTAGATGATCATGAGCCTTTCTCCCAGCTGTGTTCTTTGTTCCCTCTGAGAACTGTCTCGGCTGTGGAGAGCCAGCTGTCCTCAGCCAGGAAGGTTAGTGGCATAGCATTCCTGGGCACATGCACACAAAAATTAGTGTGGAGTATATGAGGTCTTCATGAATTCAGCTGTACTAGCACGTCCTTGCCTTCCCCCCTCGCAAGCAGTTAGCAATAAACAGAAGGCAGCTTTGACTGCAGTGAAAACTGCACTGTGCTTCCTGGGTGAGCTCCCCGCAAAGATAAGAACGCTCGCGTACAGAATTCCTATTGCAGCTGTGCCTTCACTTCCTGTCCCTGTAACAAATTCCTAAGAAAATCAGTTAAGAAACCTACAAAGACCAGAGGTTCATTGTGGCTCACAGACCAGTTGGACCATTTCAGCTCATGGGCTCTGGTACAGGATAGTTGGGCCTTGCCATGGCAGAGGCACATGGCACAGTAGAGCCATTTAGCTCATGTCCAAGAAGGAAAACAAAAGGAAGAAGGGATAACAGTCCTCTTTCTGGCTGTGTCTGAGGATCTGTGGGCTTCCAGCTAGTCTCCACCACATAACAATCCCATTACCATCACTGTTAAATCCAAGCCTTTAAAACGTGGACCTTTGGGGATAGTCAACACTCAGACTTCAGCATGAACTCTCCAAATTTTACCTTAACTGTTTCTCCTTCGCCTCTAGACATCAATTGTTAATGCTGTATTTTATTTGGAAATATCGCAAGGCACTGGAGAGCCATTTCTTCATAGCTTTCTTATGTTTTTCTTACCTTCTTGACAGTAGTTATCTTATGTTTTTCTTATCTTCTTGACAGGAGATAGAACCAGATTGTCTTCTGTATTTGAGTATTTATGTGTGCAGACGTAATACAAGTCCCTCATATGCTGTCTTTCATTTCATCCTCACCGTAAATGAGTGTGCTGTAAAATATGCATTCCATAAATATGGAAAATAAAAGTGCATAAAGATGATGTTAGTCTCCTGATAGCAGGTTTAGTAGAATCCCATCCCCACTGTTTGGCTGGTGGGTCAGCTTCCCCTCACCCTAACAGTTTAGGAAATCGAGCTGGTAACAGGAATCGGTTTATTTTGGTTCACAGCTTAGGAGGTTTCGGTTCATGATCAGTTTACCCCATGGCTTTAGCCTACAGCAAGGGAGTGCACCATGATAGGAGCATATGGGCAGACAACTGCTCACGGTCGAAGGCCAAAGGGACTAGGGTCCCCTTCAAGGACCATTCTAAGTGGTCTAAAGCTCCCACATGGTCCCACTTAAGAGTTCCATCATCTCCCAGTAATGGCATGGACTAAGGACTTTGAGAGATGCTTATCCAAACATGAAAACTTCCGCATTCTGTTTTTGCCTGGGTGGAAGAACAAGACCCATGCTGTTAATCATTACATGATTTTGCATTCAAACAAATGTCTTGTTGATAAAATTTAAATTGGATGGCACCTCCTCTTACATGATATTTAAAACATTCAGACTTTTTTAAGGAAAGTAATTTTAAATTTCTTTCTTAGAAAAGTAGTATATGAGAAATTAGAGATACCACCAAATTTTAAATATCAAGTGTAGTGATGGGAGTAAGAGCTGATGTGTGTACCGTAGTTACTAAATATAAGATACGATTCTAAGTCTCTGTTTGCCTCATTTAATCCTCATGACGGCCTTTGAGACAGGAACTGTTTCATTACCTTTAAACTGGGGAAGTTAAAGCCCTGCACTGCACATGAACTGGGAATGTCAGCTCCCGTCCCCAAATGAGTAACAGTCTTTACGCAAACCATCCTCTGTGGCCAAAGGTTGTTGCTACTACAAGCTCCCATCCTTCCAAGAGAGAAAAGCCGTTAAACGTCTCATCTATGTCATTTCTACTAGGATTACAGCTGGGCTCATGTGTCTCTGTAGTGCCAGGACACTATATGGGATCCACAGGGACAGAGGTCTGGCTCATTGTCGTCTTGTGAAACCACATAATCCCCTGAGATATGCATGGATTATTCTGGTCTTTTGCCTTAAACACCTCTGAGTAGTCACCAGCCTGTCACAGACACTTCCACACCCACTCTTTCTTGCCTTCATCCTTAGCCCTCCGGGGCTCCAGGGTAACATTTCATTGTTCATGAGTTAGCCATGCCCCTAGAGAACTTTCATGGTCCTGAGGCTCAGCTGCCTTAGCCATTCTAATCTCTTCCACTCTGCTGCTCCATTGTGAAGCCAGGCTCTCACTGTAACAATTGCCCCGTGACCCCAGGTCACCCTGCTCCAGAATCCAGTGTGAGAAATATGATCCATAACCAACCCAGAAATGAAGTACATTCCAGCCATCCTTTTTCGGCCCAAGTCTCTTATCTCGTTTGTGAGCAGAAAAGCCCAATGGTTCTCTTTAACAGGCTTGCAAACCTCTTGTCAAATGTCACTCTTAAGCATTTGAAAATAAAATTCCAGGAATTTAGCTCTTCCGTGAACCTCTGAATTTCTGTACCATCTTTTTCAGATGATGCAAGTGTGAATGTCTAGTTGCCTAAAGCAGGAAAGGGGTAGGGGCAGCAAGATATTTAAGAGAAGAGAAACTGCTAACAACCCAGGGAGATTTTCTGACACTGGCTTGGCATTGACTTTGAGAACAAGATAAGCAGTTTCTATTTTGGGGTGTGATGGTGATGATATGTATTTTTAATAGGATTAGAAACCCGAAGTATATTCAAGGACTCTTTTAATGTTAATTTGTCCTGCATTTAAAATTCAGAAACGTTAGATATTCCATAACTTCTTAACTAAGCTTCTTATGTTGTTCTCAGGAGGACAACCGTGCCCAGCAGAGGGATGCTGGAGTCAGCTCCCGTTTCAGAATACCCCACTAAAGTCGTTGATGCATCTTTTAAAAGTTAAAAACAGAGGGGAGAAGTGACATGGGTCATGACTCTTGTATTAATGTACAGTCGTGTGCGCATGTGTGTGTGAATGCATGTCACATGTATGTGGATATCCATATAGGCCAGAAGAGGGGGCAGAGGCCCTGGAGCTGTAGTTACAGGTGCCTATAGCTACCAACATGGTAGCAGAAACTGAACTCAGGTCTATAAGATAGTGAGCAATCTTCACCACTGAGCCATTCCCTTCACCCTTTTAATGTAGGAATTTGTAGTTTTTACAAACTTACCTTTGAGGGCTGCTTTCATTGTGGATTTGGGGTTGTTGTATCTTCATTTTCATTCAGTCCTAGGAATATGTTTATATTTATCTTGATTTCTTCAGTCAATCATTCCTCACACAATAGCATGTTGCTTAAGCTATAAATTAGTGTAAGTTTTGTAATTTCCCTTACTGTGATTTCTAGTTTTATTCCATACAGTCAAAAAGAATATAAGAAATTATTTCAGTATTCCTTATATTTGTTAAAACTTGTTTTGTCCCATTGTAAGATCTATTTCAGAAAAACTTCCATGGGCTGCTGAGAAGAATGTATGTTCTGTAGGATTTTTGTTCTTGATAATGATGGGATGTTCTAAATATGTCTGTATAACCATTTGATCTATGAAGTCGTTTGACTGAGATGGTTCTCTTCTTTTGTTGGGATGACCTATTTATTAGTGAAAGTGGGATATTGAAGTAACAGGTTGCTGCAATAGTATTGCCTGCATCTTTCTGTCTAGAAGGACTTAGTTATATGAATTTGGGTGCCCCCATGTTCCATAAATACATGCTTAGATCTGTAATGTCATCTTGATGGCTTGTTCCCTTAACAAGAGACTTTATTTTTTCTGATTAATCCGTATTTGCACAGACACTAGAACATCAGCATCTATTTACTTCCTAGTTCACTTGCAGGAATACCTTTGTCCACCCTTTCTCATTACCGCCACATACTTCTTTGATGGTGAGGTTCATTGCTTGGATGGAGCAAAAAGATTCTGCCTTTTAATCTAATCTCCTAACCTGTGTTTTTTAATGTCATATCGAGATCGCTAATATTCAGAGTTATGATAAAGGAGGGTCAAAATATTAGTTCACCATTTATTAATAAGCAAAATTCATGCACAAATGTCACAAGATGAATGAGAATCTCAACAGAGCCACCAGCTACCAAATCCACCACTCCTTCTTGGTCCTAAAGGACCCGTGCATCTCTCTGCCCCACCTTTTTTTTGACCTTGTCCATTCCCAAAACAAAACAAAACAAAACAAAGCTCTGCCCTTCTGGCTAATGGATCAGTGATATAAATTCTGTGACATTTCCCCATTTTGTCTAATTAAAAAGGAAAGGTTGTAAGCCTAGCATAATAAAAGCAAGTACAATAAGAATTATTATCAAGTATTGCCATTGCCCACATAGAAAGGAAAGATAATAACCTTAACAAAAATGAAGCTAAATGAAGCTCCATACAATAAGCACAATTATTAGGTAAGAAATGCATCCTATGCTCACCTTCCTAGACCTCGATGGAGGGGGGAGGACCTTGGACTTCCCACAGGGCAGGGAACCCTGACTGCTCTTTGGACTGAAAAGGGAGAGGGAGGGGGAGGGGGGAGAGGGAGGAAAATGGGAGGAGGGGAGGAGGCGGAAATTTTTAATAATAATAATTTAAAAAAGATACTGAAAAAAGAAATGCATCCTAAATGTCCAGCCCATAAGTAATTGACAAATTTATAGAGATTATTCCATTAGCTGTCTGCTCCTGAAGAGTCCAAAGTGTTTTTACCTAATGTGTCTTTTGCTAAGATTCAGGAGAATTGTGACTGTAGCTGTCTGGTCTTCAACGCCATCAAAGACCTGAGAAGGAAAATAATATCACCTGAGTAAGTAGGAAGTGTAAGCAAGTGACTTCCAAAAAACGTGAGAAATGACAAAAACAGCTGGCTGCCTGGTCAGTCATCCAAGTTTCCCCTGAGGACTTGCACTAAGATTCCCCAGGATACATAAAATGCAGCTATCCAGCCCCATAGTGTAAAACCCAGGCCCCACGCTGTCAAAATTGATGAGAACTGGAGCAGAAGACTCTCTGTTCTTGGTAGTGCCTCAATTTGCAAGTTCTACTAGAGCAAAGGAGACTGAGATCTCTTTGACTCGGATATCTTTAAGTACTCCACTCATTCAACGGATATCCCCAGTCTTCTTTCGAATGTAAAATACTCTGCAGATTACCCAAGTTCACCTCAAAAAAAAAAAAAGCAGAGATCTAAATTCCCTCAGTAGTTACTAATGTATGAAAAACTGTGTGTCCTTAAAATATCAAGCATATATGAGTTAAAATATAGAAACACATAATACTAAAAAGCTGTTCTCTTAAAAATGCTAACTCCGACTGCGCAATGCTGGCCACATGTCTCTTGTTCTGTGTGCCTGCCTTCTGCTGGAGGAAGTAAAGGCCGGGAAGAAGAAAATGCCTTGGCAAGCAGAAAGAAGGTAAAAACTCATTACCAAATGCTTGCTTATTTCAAGATTGCACTATTTAAAAAGAAATTTCTACAAAACACAGACCTCCGACCTCAAGAAGAACGAGCAGGTCTGTTCTGTTTCTGCCAGTCAGAAATCCCTCACCGCCATTCCGATTTTCCTTAGTTCACCTTTTTGTGTTTCCCCACTGCTTTCTGCATGTGTGTGCGCGGGGTGGGGGAGGTGGAAAGGAGTGACGTAAGAATGAGAACGAGAAAGAGCAGGAGCAGGGATTCCTGTGGCTCCACTCTGACCTCACGTGCGCACTCAGCGTGTCAAAGACGCTGTCCCAGACACAGCAGTTGGTACAAAGTCACAACTGTTTATCACAAGCAGCAGCTCAGCTACAACAGTCAGTGAAAATGACATGAAGAAGTTCAAAAAAAACAGCAGGAGTGCAGGGATCCCCTCCAGAATGGTCCATGTTGCCCAGCGATGTCACCTTTGAGAAGGTCACCCGCATGACGGTCAGTCGTGCTGAAGGGGCTGCTGGCACCATGGTCAGCTACTGTACCTCAGCCTGTCTACAGCCAGCTCTCCCATCGCTACTTGGGCTTCAGGCTTTCCCATCGCTAATCTCCATAGACCCCTGCCCCTCTTCCCTTACCTTTCCACTCATGTCAACCCTGACAGTACTGGATGACATTGTCATCCCTTCCCCAACAGCCAGCTCTGCACACAGCTTGTCCCTGCTGAAGGAGCTTTGGACCCCAAGGTTCCATAAATATGTATGACAAGGATGTATTTACATCTATGATTTTTTATACCTGTTATGAGACGGTGGGGTTCATGGTGATACATTCATTGTGGTAACACCTGCTAAGGGTCAATATTATCTGTGAAGCCACCCTTGCCTGTAACAGTCCACCTGGATCCTAAATGGTGCCCCTGGGAAAGCCTTACTAAAGCCATTTTATAACAGAAAAGAAAGGAGAGAGAGCAAGAAAGACAAGACTTAAGCAACTACACATTTGAACTTGTTTGACAGAATTGCTACAACAAAGGCCACAGTGATGGCCAAGGCTAATTGTCAACTGGGAAAATCTAGAACTGTCTGATAAACGGGCCTCTGGGCATGCCTGGGGGGGGTGCGGTATTGTGACTGATTTAACCGAGAAATGGCACCAATCCCTGGGCAAGGTTTTCTGGAGTTGGTGAGGGTAAAGAAGGGGAACTGGGTAGTAGCTGCATAGCCGAATTCACTGCAGGGTGACCAGCTGCCAAGTTCCTATGTGACTGTAACGCCCTCAAAGCAACCGACGGTAACCTCGGAACTAAAAATAAACTCTCCCCTTAATTAGCTTTTGTCAGAGGATTTTATCACAGAAACAGTACGGAAGCTAAGAGCTAAGATAGCCACGCATAGCGCATGCCTGAAAATAGCAGAAAGGTCGGAGAGCAATCCTGAGAGACAAATAACCAGGAAGGCACCAAGCCGGTGGTGTCAAGTCACTGCACTACGTATGACAAAGATGTGACAACTTAAAATAGTCCACTTACAAAAGCTCTGGGTTAAATATAGGACCTGCTAAAGGAGCACTGAGAAAAGCAACATCACGTCAGTCACTGGCACGTTTTTCAGTTTCAGCAGCAAGGAAATACCACCTGCAAAACAGCCCCGTGTCTCGGAGAGCTGCTGGCCGTCAGTCCCCGTTTCTTC
>LOEQ01001852.1:270727-299590 GCA_001685075.1 Bramus lutescens
AGAATTCATCCTATAATACAGAATTCATCCTATAATACAGAATTCATCCTATAACACAGAATTCATCCTATAATACAGAATTCATCCGTTCCAGCCCCATCATTCTCCACAAGCTTTAGCAGTTCCAACATTGAAAAGCCCAAAGTCCTCTGGTACTAGAGACAATGCCGTAACTGTGAACTTCTGTGAAGTTACAAACAAGAGCTAATATACAATGGCATGGAAAAACTGCTCCCATTCCAACCTAGAAGAATGGGAACATCGCAAGAAGAGATCAGACCCAACCAAAACCAAAACCCAAAATGGCAAATACCAAAGCACACACTTCTGTGTCCAGCTTCTGGAGCTCTTGATGGGCAGTCTGGGTCCCAGAGGACTTTAGTGCCCTTTTCAACAGTTCTGTTGCCTACAGCACACATAGCCTTTCTCTTGAGTCCACTCTACCTCCTCTATTCTGCTTTTCCTCCACACTGGGATTACTAGAACATGCCACCATATCCCATTTTCCTTTGTTTATTTTTTTAATGTGGATTCTGGGTGTTAAACTCAGGTCCTCTTAAAAACAAACAAAAACAAACAAACAAAAAAACAGATGGAAGGGCATGGTGGTGCACGCCTTTAATCCCAGTAATAAGGAGGCAGAGGCAGATGGATCTCTGTGGGTTCGAGGACAGCCTGGTCTACAGAGTGAGTTCCAGGATGGCCAGGGAAGTTACAGAGAAGTCCTGTCAAAAACAAAAACAAGCAAACCAACAAACAACCGAACAAACCCCTCAGGTTCAGGTCCTTCTGTTTGTACAGCAAACACTTTACCAGTTGCGACACCTTCTGGGCCTGCTGCTTCTTGTCTTAAATATAGTCAGTATGGGCACCTTAGTTAGTGTTCTAACAGTGTGAAGAGACGCCTGGCCAAAGCAACTCTTTTGAAAGGGAGCATTAGTTGGAGGCTTGCTTCTAGCTTCATAGAATTAGTCTACCATCTCACTACTGTGGGAAGCAGACAGGCATGGCACTGAAGATTACATCATGATCTGCAGGCAGCAGGCAAAGAGAGATGGAAGAACCGACATGGGTTTTTGAATCCTCAGATCCCACCCCCAGTGACACAGCACCTCTTTCCAGGCTATACCTACTCCAACAAGGCCATAACTCCCAACCCTTCCTAAACAGCCAACCGGAGACTGAGCCTGAGACTAGCCATTCTCATTCAAACCACCAAGGTCACCTATCCGTGCCGAAACAACCCAAACCAGCTTTGATGAATAAAGATATGTCTATATACGCCAGAGATCAATTTCAGTTCATGAAGGCGGTCTAGGAAACTAAAAAACGACGTGGAGAATTGAGAGTTGTGGACCACGTTTCATTTTCTGCCACAGGCTCACGAGTGGTCAGATAGGACTTGCAGGAAGCTATGACAGTGTTTGATGAGCAGGGAGAGTTAGGCCACCCCAGACCTCCCACTGGGGACAGAAATGCACCCCTGCAGGAAGTCCTCGGTGGTAATTAGCAAACCACCTAGGAGATTCACTGGCTTATCGAGAGTGATTGTTTTCTGCCAAGATAACGAAGTCTATCTGCTCGGTTTTCCTTTTGAACTCTCTTGCTCTCGGATTTTTTTCTTTTCAGGTGACAACAATGGCTGGTCTCTACAACTCGACAAGTACTTTTCCAATATCTACAAACTGACTCCACGACCCCCTTCTGAATGCTGTAAGTAGCCACACAGCAGATGAGTTCATGGTAAGATGCCAAGCTATGATGTTTTGAACACAGCAAACCTTTGGAAAGTCAATTAGAGTGTTCTCGTTGCAAATGTTTTAAGAAAGGAGGCCTTGGTTTGGAATTCCTTCTTTAAGTACACCTGGAATCAATCAAATCAGGTATCACAAACAAAATCAGTGTCAGTGGTCAGGGTTGCTGTTTTCTAGAATGCCCTCTTTTGGCCACCGCCATAAACTCCGCAGTGAAGGAAAGCAAGGAGATGGAGGAGCGGAGCTGCTGCTTGGGTCCTAACGTCTGTAAGTGAAGAACGCTTGCTTCTGCCATTGAGGACACAGATTTTTGGACGCTGGAGTCACTGCGTCTGGCTATGCAGTCACCTGGTGATCACTTGCAGATACTGCACAGGGTTCAGAAGGAAGAAGCCTAAGCAGCAGTTTTGTCAGGTTTCAGATCAGGAATACTTGCTAAAATAATGCCTTTTAAGTGCATTTTGTCAGTTAATAAATTATTGGACCTGTAATGTTCAAAGCTCTCCTCACAAGCCGAGGGCTGGAGGCAGGAGGACTCTTTGGCTGTATTGTTTTCTTTTTTGGCTTATTGTTTTCCACAATTTAAAGTTTAGCTTTTAAAATTGCTAATACTTTTGGTCTTCACTCCTCAAATGGAATTGATAGACTCCCAACAATCCTCCATATAAAGGCATGCACATCCCCCACCATGAGTCTCAGGGGCACCCACCAAGTTAGGGCAGCATCACACATGCCTCTCAAAAGAGGGGGACCAAATAATTGGATCCTTAAAAAGCTAAAAGTCCAGTGGCGATACAGCTCCTGTAGGACCCTTGCCTAGCGTGTGGGGCCCCAGGTTCAACCTTTAATACTGCTGGGAGAAAAAAAATGTAAGCTAAAACGTTTTTGAAGAAAAAAAATTTAAAGGTATAGCATTGCTATTAATATAATAGAAAGATGAACTAGATGTATTATCTTAAAATGTAATTTCATTTTCCATTTTATATATTAGTTTTCATTTCATATATTTTAATTAAATTTTATATCTCACACTATTAAAAAATTGAACTGAATCTTCTATTTTGCTACATTCCAAACAATTTTATTGATTTAATGTTAAGGTATAGGTATTAACAGAATGAAATCAATAACATATTAACAAGTTATAAGAGGCAGAAGTTGAATGGCAAATGAAAAGGTAATAGCCAAAAAAACATTATTCTCTAAGAAAATGCTTGGTCTGATGTAACGGTGCACATAGCACATATGTCTACCAGGAAAACCCCAATATGTAATGTTGTAATGACAGCAGAAGAATCCTGGGTAGTAGGATCTGGTGTCCAAGGCCATCCTGAGCCACGCAGTGGGAACCTGCCTCCAAAAACACTGGAAAGTTAAAGGGGAAAGGGAGGCAGAAGGGAAGAAGGAGACAAGATGGAAGAGGGAAGGAGAAAAAGGTAGAGGAGGGAGAGAGCGAGCTGGAAAACTCTTGCTAAGAAGAGTTCAGCAACTGCATCCAAAGCTCGAGTCACTAAGGTCAAGGAGAGGAACCGGCAGCTTACCTAACTCATAGTTTGTAAAGCAAAAATAATGGGGGGAAAATGGACTGAGTTGGTAAAAAAAAAAAAACCTGTTTTGCCCACTCTGTCACCATGGAAGAGATTTGTCATAAGTATAATTACTCAAGGATTGTGGCACTACACAATAAACGGAGGATCAAGATCAGCACAGAGGTAATTTTTTATCACTACTTAGAAGACATACAAAGCTCGATTTTTAGTTAGAGTTCTTTAGAGAGAGTTGGGATTAAAATTGCTAAATTAAAGCTCTTTTTCAAGCAGTACATGAAATACAAGTGCAGGATAAAAATCTTGGGGTGAAACTTAAATTAAGGTTCCTATTTGCAGCACTGTTCTCATATCAGATTCCTGGTGGAAATTCACCTAAGAACAGTTCAAAAATGTTTTCTGGTGCTTGAAAGGATGTAAGCGGCTCACATTTTAAAGTCCGCTCCTCAGAGGAAGGTCGTGGAAAGTGTCGTACACAGGAAAGCCAATGCATGACCAAAGTTTAACTTTGAAAGATTTGAGGAAGAAATTGTTTATTCACTGTCCACAAGCACTAACTGGCTAATGCTTTCATCTTCTTTTTAACCCAGCTGAAATTCTTACACGAACAATTTTTAATATGATTTTATATTAGCAGGGTGGCTTTGAACCCACAGCCCTTTTACCTCTGCCTCCCAAATGGTAGATCATACATGTGTGCCACCACGGTCTGCAGAACAGGTACAACTTTGGGATGTGATGGGATTCAGTTCTTCAAAGGCTATTGTAAAACACCATTTCTTGTCATACATAGGGTGATTAATGCCTAACACTGCACTTGCGAGGTGAAGCTTTGCTGGGCATTCCAAAGTCACTGACCCTGGGTGGTGGGAAGACGCAGAATGGGGTGGGTGGATGCTTTTAGCCATCTTGCAGGGCTGGAGTATCTTAAAGATGAGATTCAGCACATCTAGAATCCCCTGGAGACCTGCAGTGCATACAGCTAAGCAGCTCATTGGTATTTGCATCCCATGTGACTTACACAGTATGGTTTCTGCTCGCTGTGGAATGGACACTGCCAAGACAGTGAGGGTTGCCCTCCATATTTACTCCTCCCTGGTGCTGGAAGCTTCACAGCTGCAGCTATGGCTGCCAACACTTACTGCTCGGTGCACAAGGGAAACCACTTCCAAATGTTGTCAATCAAGAGCATGTGTAGCCATGTCTACCAACTTCTTCAGAGCAGCTAAAATTGCAGTGCTTTCCATATAATTGCTTATTTTAAGACAGTTGTAGCTCATTTAAAATGCTGTGTGGACAAGCAGAAGCCTCTGCAGGGTTTCTGTTCTCTCAGTCCTCTGCCCTGAGCTACCCAGGAAAACCCTTCTGAAAGGATAAAGGCTCATCATTCAGTGCTTAGGTCTCCTTTCTTGATTCCCATTCAAGTAACTTAGTATTCCAGCAAAGGCTTTATTTGTTACTTCCGACCCTCATTCTCAAACAGAAGCTTGCGAACGGACATTAAGCCACACACACACACACACACACAAACTACCACTTCTCCAGCTGGAGACAGAGCAGAAGATTTCATTCATTTTGCGGCAAATAAAGGTCAATCCAATATTAAAAATAAATAGGTGGAGCTGGGAAGATGGCTCCTCTGCTCCTGCTCTCTGCTCACCCGTCCATCCCACTGTGTAATTCCTTTCCTTATCTCCTAGGTCTAGAGAACTTGAAAGATCCTAAGGAACTTTGTTCAGGAAACTCTCTTTTTTCCTAACCCCAAGTTAGTCAGCTTTCCATTATCCTTACAAAGACCTGAGTTGTCAAGAACATTTTCTTCTCTTGGAGACCTAGAGTTTGGTTCTCAATGTCCACCACCTCCCACCTCTCCCATCCCACGCCAGCAGATGCTCACAATCACCTGTGACCACCAGGGGCAGAGATCTACTGCCCTCTGGGCACCCAGGAACACACACACGCGCGCAAGCCAACACATGTGCTCAGGACCACACACACATATACACTTGCATAGACGCATAAAAATCAATCTAAAAAAAAAAAGGAAAAAGAAAAAGAGATGGGCTCCTCAATGCACGCGTTTCCTAACGTTAATGCTAGATTGGTCTGGTCTTGAAGTTAAATTCAGAGCAAACTGTGGAACCTTAATTTAAAGCCTTCCCCCAAGCGCTTGGGTAAAGAAAGCATGGTAGACTTTTATACTCGTCAATATTCTCATGGCTTTGCATTTCTTTCTCTTCGTCCCCTCCTCTCCCTGGTCCCTCACTTCATCATTCCTCCCCGCTTCCTCTCTGTTCAGTGGTTGGCTCTGTGCCCAAGCACTGTTTGTGCCGAGATCTAGAGATTGACTGTGATGGAGCCAATTTACGAGCTGTCCCGTCAGTTTCTGCCAATGTGACTGTAATGTAAGTAGCAAAGATTGGCTCATCCTTAAGGCTGGATAGAACGGCAGGGAGACCGCCCGGACTGACACCAGGTCACTCCTGACGAGGCATTTGTGTTCAAAGACTGCTTCATCTGTCCATCAGTTATAACAAACTTTTCACACATGGTTCTAAACACTTTAAAATAGTAGACCTCACCTTGAGTTACTCCGTAAACAATTCTGTGAGGTGTTGACTCCTCACCCTATTTTATCCAAGCAGAAGACGCCATCCATTTCGACTGCTACTGGGGGTGGGGGGACCAAAGAAACGACGATCCCCAGCTTTCCCCATTACACAGAAGTTTTATTGGATGCTTATTGCAAGAGCTGGTTTAGAGTTTATTACACAGGAAGACACTTTCGTGTATTCTTGAGTACAAGTAAACTTAATTTACTTGAGGAACAAGTAAAATAAATCGGATAAATTATTCCCAGAACTTCACATTTAAATTAACTTCTAAATCACCTTGATGTTGTGGCCTTTTCCTATGAAATTCAAACTTAAATATAGAAGACAAAAGGAGTCTTGTAAAAGCGTCTTGTTGGGCTCAGTGTTTGTGGTGCTAATTTCTAGTTCTGGTTATTTGAACTCAACCAGATGTGAGCAGCACACAAGCACATAGTTTTTGGTCCAGATTTTTTTTTCCAAGAATTCAATGGAAAGTAAAAATTTTGATATACTTTTTATTCAGTCGGTTGGGTTTGGGGTTATTTGTGTGGGCTCTTCCTCCATGTGTTTTAATGTCTTGTGACTCTGGCTTTCTGGTTCATGCAGACACAATAAAAGTAACCCTTGAGTATACAGGTGTTGGCAAGTCTTGCCCTTCTCAAACAACCTACCAGACAACCCAGATGCTTGGCACACAGGTAAAGGAGCTGAAGCAGAGTCCCATCAAGTTGGCACAATCTGGGTACTGCCCCGTGGATCTCAGTCTGGGAGCATAAACAGAGAACATGGGGAAAGTCATTTACACAAACTTGCTTTCTGAAGGAAGCAACATTTCCTGAACAAAGAGGAAGTATCTGCTAGTGTTCCTCCTTTCTCGTCCCCCATGACTTATCATAGCAATTATTCCCACTAGAGGAAAAGTAATGATTTCCCCCCAGAGAAACTGAAGGAGGTCCTAGGAAGGGTTTCTATAAATTCATTGGTGGGAGAAATAATTATCACCCCCACTGCTTACATCGAGTTGCTGGAAAATCCAAATGAAAAACTGATGCAGCCAACCTGATTTTTCATTTGCCCACAAGTAATATTGGAATCCATTAACCTTTGTAAAAGAGAGGAACAGAGAAAGAAGGAGAGAGGGAGGTCAGGGGGAACAGGGTAAATAGTTAAATTATGATTCGACTTAAAAAGAAATATTCTGGCCACATATGTAGAGTATGCATACATAAATAGATATGTATCAGTCAACTTTAATCAAGGAAGGAAGGAAGGAAGAAGGGGACGGCAGGAGGGAGGGAGAGGTGGAGAGAGGGAAGGATGGAGAGGAAAAACTAAAGCTAAGATCACATCCTGCAAGAAGTCAAGTGGAGACCATGGGTAAAGTGATTTCAGGGCACCTACCCTGGAGCACAGATTGATGGAAGAAAGAAGAGGCTAGGTCCCAGTAAGTGGGGATGACCAAGACTTCAATGTTAGATTTCTTATTTCAACTTAACATTAGCAGGCCATTCAGTGATATTCAACAGGCATTTAGATATAGGTTTAATGCTCAGAGATTTAAGTCTACAATATTTGACTATTTGTGTTTTTTTATTAGGCTTGGGGTGTAACTCAGTAATATTGCACTTGCTTAAAATGCATGAGGCCCTGAATTCATTATCAGGACTGTAAGCACACGCGCGTGCACACACACACACACACACACACATACACGAGCGCACATGCGCGAACTCTGAGTGTATATATACCAATAGATATAGCTATACAGCATTGTCCCTTACTTTTGATTAAACCACTTGATTCCAGTTGTCCCTATAGACTCTTCTCTGCAGATCCTGGCTCAATTTCATACCTTGTTCCAGTCTGTTTGTTCTGTTCAAGGGGAAAAAAATCTCTAGACTTTAGTGTACATGTATTAAAGACTAAATATCACATTCCATTATTGAGTTCTTCCAGATTTTGAGTAGCAACTATTATAGGAAAACTTCAGGAATGGCTTAAATCATATGTAAGGAAAGTATCCAAGAGGCCAATCATTCAAGGAGTATTTAATGCAGTCGAGACTTTTGGGACATGTTTTTAAATAAATGCTAAAGAGAAGGGCAAACACAGGTAGCTATGAATATTTATGTATTGTTCTAGCTCAATAAAGGTTAACTTTGAGAGCTGACTTTTAGATCCCCAAATGCAATCACTGAAAAGTGAAACTCTGGCTTGCCTTTCGCTCTCTGTGACATGCACATGCTATGTATGAGTGTGTGTATGGATATGATTTAGTGAGGAACCAAACAGGATATCAGATTTTAAAATATAAAGGTATCTTATTGAAGAAAGTGTTTGGGATTCCCCTAATCAATGTAACTAATCTGCCCCCTTTAATATGAGGCCATTTTGAAAATATAAATGAAGCTATTTGTTAAAATATTTTTTATCATTTAGAAAGAATGATATTTGTCTGTAAACTTTAGGAATGTGTTGACAAGGAACCATCTTTTCAAGAGTGATTTCTTGGAAATTCTTGAAGAGGCCTGCCTCCCTGTATGGCAGTCCACTCCACTCGAAGATGGTCAGCCCCTCTAACCATAGATTCTCATAGAATCCTACTTGGACCTCTCTTTAAGAAAATTAATTGCTTCCATGCATAGTCTTTGGGGTGCCAATCTTCTCTTACAAGAGGGGGAAAGACCATCATCTCCATAGTTTTTCTAGATATCTTCGAAATTTTTGGTGTATAAACACCAAAAGACTGTAAGGCAGAGTTTTGTTCAGAAGCTCAGTCAGAACACTTGTCGGAAAGGATGTCCGGGTGAGCTAGGATAAACAGGAAAGGAGGTTCAGTGGTGGCCCAGCCACCCAGAGGGGCTTGGAGAAAGTGTGGCTAGTTCAGCTTTGTTAGTCACTCCTTAACATATCATGAAACCAGTGCATCCAGCTCAGCCTCCAGCTCAAGATCGTGAGGTAGATATTGTTAGAAGTAAGACATTCAAGTGAAAATCTGCTCAGCAAGACCCAACTATGTGTGTGTTTCAGGTCCCTGCAGCGGAACTTCATAAGAACACTCCCTCCCAACGGCTTCAGGAAGTACCATGAGCTCCAAAAGCTGTAAGGAAAACTCTAACGCTGGGCTTGCGATGACCCTGCGGTCTTGTGCGCTTGTTTCCTGTTCCTTCTGTAGAGAATAGCATCATATCACGTATTAAGTCTAATAATCCCATCTGCAGACATTATGTGCCCCTTAGCTGGAAACTTGTAGGCGAAACTTCTGAATGTTTCTAGGAGACATTCCTAAACAAACAGTTCCTAAACAAACTGGAATCCGTATGCTGTGGCCCCTCCACCATGCCCCACAGAATGGAAATAAATTATTTCTGCCTCCTCCTGTCATGGATCAGCTCAATGTTCATCTCAGAGAAAGTGTGCTGAGCTTGGGGCAAGCAAGATGGTTCAGTGTGTAAAAGCACTGATTTAGTCATGTTAACAAGGGTTCTGTAGAGTAAGAGAACATACATACATATGTATGTATATATGTATAGGTATACATATGTTTATATGTGTATGGGATTTATTAGAATATGTATATGTAGGATTTATTAGAATAAAACTACCCAGCATGGGCAGCAAGTCTGATGACCCGAGCGCAAGCCCTGGAAGGAAAAACCTGCCTCTCAAAGGTTGTCCTCTGATCCTTACATATACTGCATGGTGTCCATACACAAACAGATAAGTGCAAAAAAAAGAAAGAAAGAAAAGAAAAGAAAAGAAAAGAAAAGAAAAGAAAAGAAAAGAAAAGAAAAGAAGCAGTTAGGAGTAAGTATTACTCTTTCAGAGGACCAGAGTTCAGATCCCAACCCAAGTCTGACACTCACAACTCTCTGTGACTCTAGCTCCAGGGAAGCCAACCCCTCTGGCCTCCAGGCAAACCCACTCATGTGCACATATGAACACACAGACACAAACACATACACACAATCAAAAATAAAATCAATCTTTTAAAAAAATTATTTAAAATTTTGTTTATTTTGCATACCAACCTTGTTCCCCCTTCCTCCTCTTTACCAACCTCCCCTGCTCCCCCAATTCCACCTCCCCCATCCACTCCTCAGAGGGAGTAAGGCCTCCGGCTCCCTTGGGGAGTCAACAAAGCCTGGTGTTCCAAGTTGAAGCAGGACCAAGCCCCTCCCCCTGTATCAAGGCAAAGTAAGGAATCCCACCACAGGGAATGGGCTCCAAAAAGCCAGTTCATGCACCCAGGATTAGTCCTGGTTCCACTACCACGGCCCTCCCGACAGATCAAGCCATACAACTGTCACTCACATTCAAAGGGCTTAGCTCAGCCCCATGCAGGACCCCCAGCTGTCAGTCCAGAGTCCCGGAGCTCCCACTAGCTTGGGTCAGCTGTCTCCGTGGTTTTCCCCCCATCATGCCCTTGCTCATGTGATCCCTCCTCCCTCTCTTCAACTAAGCTCCAGGAGCTCAGCCCAGTGCTTGGCTGTGAATCTCCGCATCTGCTTCCATCAGTTACTGGTTGTAGGTTCTATGATGACGATTAGGGTAGTCACGAATCTCATTGTAGGGGAAGGCCAGCTCAAGCACCCTCTCCATTATTGCTAGGAGTCTTAGCTGNAGGGCTTAGCTCAGCCCCATGCAGGACCCCCAGCTGTCAGTCCAGAGTCCCGGAGCTCCCACTAGCTTGGGTCAGCTGTCTCCGTGGTTTTCCCCCCATCATGCCCTTGCTCATGTGATCCCTCCTCCCTCTCTTCAACTAAGCTCCAGGAGCTCAGCCCAGTGCTTGGCTGTGAATCTCCGCATCTGCTTCCATCAGTTACTGGTTGTAGGTTCTATGATGACGATTAGGGTAGTCACGAATCTCATTGTAGGGGAAGGCCAGCTCAAGCACCCTCTCCATTATTGCTAGGAGTCTTAGCTGTGGTCATCCATGGATTTCTGGGAATTTCCCTAACACCTGGTTTCTCCCTAACCCATAATGGCCCCCTCTGTCAAGATATCTCTTTCATTGCTCCCCCCTCCATCCCTCCCCCAACTGGGCTATCTCAAACCCTCATGTTCCCATCCCCCCATCCACTCCCTTATACCTCCCTCCCAGTTTACCCAGAGATGTTAACTATTTCCCCTTCCTGGGACCCTCCATGTGTGTCCCTCTTAGGGTCTTCCTTTTTAACCTAGCTTCTCTGGAGTTGTGGATTGTAGCCTGGTTATCCTTTGCTTTACATCTAATATCCACTTATGAGTGACTACCTACCATGTTTGTCTTTCTGGATCTGGGTGACCTCACTCAGGATGTTTTTTCCTAGTTCTGCCCATTTGCCTGCAAATTTCCTAATGGCATTGCTTTTTATCGCTGAGTAATACTCCACTGTGTAAATGTACCATGTTTTCTTTACCCATTCTTTGGTTGAGGGGCATCTAGGTTGTTTCCAGGTTCTGACTATTACAAATATTGCTGCTTTGAACATAAGTGAGCAAATAAATGTCCTTGTGATATGATTGTGCATCCTTTGGGTATATGACCAAGAGTGGTCTTGCTGGGTCTTGAGGTAGATTGATTCCCAGTTTTCTGAGAAACTGCCATACTGATCTCAAGGTGTCTGTACAAATTTGCACTCCCACCAGCAATGGAGAAGTGCTCCCCTTACTTCACATCCTCTCCAACAGAAGCAATCTACAGATTCAATGCAATTCCCATCAAAATCCCAACAAAATTCTTCACAGACCTCAAAAGAACAATATTCAATATCATATGGAAAAACAAAAAGCCCAGGATAGCCAAAACAATCCTGTACAATAAACAAACTTCCAGAGGCATCGCCATCTCTGACTTCAAGCTCTACTATAGAGCTATAGCAAAAAACAAACAAACAAACAAATAAAAAACACTTTGGTATTTGCATAAAAACAGACAGGTGGATCAATGGAATTGAATTGAAAACCCTGATATTAATCCACACACCTATGAATAGCTAATATTTTACAAAGAAGTCAAAACTGTACAACAGAAAAAAGAAAGCATCTTCAACAAACGGAGCTGGCATAACTGGATGTTGAGATGAGAAGATTGCAAATATCCATATCTATTACCCTGCACAAAACTCAAGTTCAAGTGAATTGAAGACCTCAACGTAAGTCCAGTTATGCTGAACCTGATAGAAGATAAAGTGGGAAGTAGCCTTGAACACATGGGCCCAGGAGACCACTTCCTAAATATACCAGTAGAACAGACACTGAGAGCAGCAATTAATAAATGTCACCCCCTGAAACTGAAAAGCTCTGTAAAGCAAAGGACATGGTCAATAAGATAAAATGGCAGCCTACAGAATGGGAAAAGATCTTCACCAACCACACATCTGAGAGGGGGATAATCTCCAAAATATATAAAGAACTCAAGAAACTGAACATTAAAATACCAAATAATCCAATTAATAAATGGGGTACAGATCTAAGCAGAGAATTCTCAACAAAAGAAACCTAAATGATAGAAAGACATTTAAGGAATTGCTCAACATCCTTAGCAATCAGGGAAATGCAAATCAAAATGACTCTGAGATACCATTTTACACCATTTTATCAGAATGGTTAAGATTAAAGAAAATATTTAGCAAGACCCACTATCATTATTAAACAGAGAGCTAGGGATATAGGCCCAGAGGTAGAACAATTGCTCAGTCTGTGCAAGACACTGATTTCAATCCCCTACACCACAGGGGGCGTTGAATTGTGAAGAATTTGTCTTGGTCCATGTTCTATTGCTGTGAAGAGACATCACGACCACTGCAGTTCTTACAAAGGAAAGCATTGCATTGGGCTGTCTTACAGTTTAGAGGTTTAGTCCATCATCATCATAGCAGGAAGCACGGCAGCAAGCAGGCAGACATGACACTGAAAAGCAGCTGAGAGTTCTACATCTGGAACCACGGGCAGCAGGAAGAGAGAGGCACTGGGCCTGGCTTGAGCATTTGAGACCCCGAAGCCCAACCCCACTCCCATACTTTCTCTAACAGGACCACACCTCCTACTCCCTGTTAAGTAGTGCCACTTCCTAATGACCAAACACTGAAATACACGAGCCTATGGGGGCCATTCCTATTCAAACCACCACAGAATTTTTCCATATGTTAGCAAGTTCCCTTCAGTAAATTCATTCTTTATTTTGACCTTGAGGATCATTGGGGATGTTTGCTTCTCTTCAGGTGAGCCTCATGGATGTATTCTCAAAATTCACAATAACCCATGGATGCCTTGATTTTATTTTGATGTATTAATACAGATATGTACTTCCTTAAGATAATAGATGGAGTTGGTAGAAGCTCATCGCAGTCACCAACATATGCCCAGTAACCAAGGATGCACTGCCTGGGGCAGGCTGGACCAGGTGCTGAGGCAAGAAGGTGTGGCATTATTTTACTCTGTCCATCCTCTGGGCTTGAGATCTCATTTCCAAAGTCAGGTCAGAAAACATGGATTTGATTGACACATACAAGCATGAGCTAGTGAAGAGTTCATGCAGCACTTACATTGAACACTAACGGGTTGGCCTGTGTGGGGATGCCCTGGCACCTCACAGCTCTCAGATGATGGAAACATCACCCCTAAACCACCTCCTCCTTCTTGCGAGGCCTGTCTCCAAAGTCCAGCAAAGCACCTGTGATTCTGCTCATGTCAATCCACATAAGCAGCTTCTCCTGGAGGGTTGTCTGTGGATGGGACTTCAGGGTTTACCCTAGATGGTCCCGTCACACTGTGATTGACAGACCAGCAGCTGAAGCAGGTTCTACCTTGTAAGAGTCTCTGATACCATGGAGTGAAAAAGTGCAGAGAAGCAAGGGAATGGCCCATCTAAGGGGATGATGTGGTGGGAGTGGCCTCTGAAAACCCTATCTGTGAATTGTTGGAACTACTTCCAGGACAAGATTTTAAAGAAGAACACGTGGACCCGAGGCCAACCATTCAACAGAATCAGCAGGAGCTCTTCCAGGTGAAGATCTTAAACCAGGGGAGGTCACCCAGCCAGCCAAGGACAGCAGCAAGCAGCACTCAGTTCGGCTCATGTTGCTCGTAATGAAGAGCCACTATTTCCAGAAAGGAACCAGAGGACAAGAAACGCCATGAGAAAGGTCAGGACCAGAACTATGAAGAAAGTTATCTGGCTGGAAGGAAATAGTTTGAATGGATTTAGATCACCTCACTTGATCAGGACTAAAGGTCAGAGGACTTCAAACGCCTCACTCCCCCGAACACTCAGGTAATGTCTGCCCTACCGGGTTGAAGATGACTTGGCAACTCTCCCAATCTCATGCTTCCTCTTGCCAAGGGAAAGAATCTAAGTCTCTGCACTGTTTCAAGAAACAGTGAAACAGCCCTTTTGGGCCACACCTTGCCCTGGGTGGGGCAGTTTTACAAGGCACCAATTGATTCCATTTTGAGTACAGATGCAGAGGCAGGATGACTCCCTCAGTGTTGTGGTTAGAGTCAGAAATGTCTTCTTGATGGTGCTGTTGTGGAAGGTTATAGAACTTTAGGAGGTGGAGCCTCACTGGAGAAAATGGGTGATGGGGTTGGGTTTGTAGCCCAACCCCACTTCCTGTCTCCCTCACCTCTCTAACTGCAAAAACAGTTGACAAGCTGCCTCCTGCTCCTCCTGCCAGGTTTTCCCGCCTTCATAGACTGTGTCCCCTCAAACCACAAGCCAGAACAAACCCTTCCTCCCTTAAAAAGAAAGTTAACTAAGACTATTGGGTTTGTGTGCATAGACACATTGCCTGTCAAGCACAAACCATGAGACTGGCAGATAAGTGACTTATTCCCAGAAGTAGAAGAATACCACCTACCAATTTATCAAAGTCATTTGGGAACTCGTGGGTGCATAGGTGTATTCAGACCACATCATAAAATCCAGATCCATGAACTTACTGAGCCACCAGAAGAACAAAGAGGGACCTCAGTTAGACCTAGTACTTGCTAGGTTGGCTTCACCTGACCAGCATCAGATGCATCAGACCAACACAGAGAGAACCCCCAGCTGTCCCAAGGGCTTCAGCTCAGCAGTTCCCAACAGGTGACAAGACCCGGTCAGATCACTGTCCATCCATCCATCCATCCATCCATCCATCCATCCATCCATCCATCCATCCATCCATCCAAATCTAGTGCCTTTCCTACACAGTCCTATGCCCTGGTTCAGCTCGGCGGCTGTGCCTGCCTTCAATGGATCTCCAACGCATCTGTTAATGTTTCATCCACACCCCAACATCAGTTATGTCTCTGCCTTCAGTGAGACATGCCCCCCTGAATTACAACCTCCATAACCTTTTTACTGTAACACCGCCCTCATGGGTCTTGAGAGTTAATATGGGTAATGAAAGAATCCATGATTGCCACGGCCAGGCTGAAGAGCAGTGGCTCTCAACCTTCCTAATGATGTGACTCTTTAATATAATTCCTCATCTTGTGGTGAGCCCCGACCATAAAATTATTTCATTGCTACTTCAGAACTATAATTTTGTTCCTGTTGTGAATCATAACATAAATATCTGATATGCAACCCCAAGAGGTCGTGATCAACAAACAGGTTGAGAACCACTGCTATAAAGAGCTATCAGGACTACTTTATAAACTACAGCCAACCAAAGCCATAGCTCTTGCAAATTTGTTATTTTTCAATAAGGTCTGGCATGATAAAATATACAAACATGCTCATCTAAATCTGACACCATATGCTCATGACAGACATAATTCTTTAGTTTTATCTTTTGTTAAAAAATAAAAAGGCACAACCCTCAGAAGACCAAGGTCTGGCCTCATGTTGTCAGCAACTTGCTTGTCTTCCTGATAGCTTAAATTGTGATATTACTAAAAATGATAATAATAGATGGAAATAGAGCAAATGCAAATGGAAAATTAGTTACTTCATACAAATGAGCTATTCTAAAGCACCAGATAACATGAAAACAATGTATTTCATGTTTGAAAATAAAACTCAAATAACAATCCGTTTTTCAGAATTTCACAGTTAAAAGGGGCTCTTCACCTGAGAACAGGAGAATTGGCCTGTTTTTAGCTGCATGCTGTACTAGGTGAGCTAGCAGAGGCAGTGCTGGAGAGCTTGCCCTGGTATTGATGAGGGAAGGCTGGCAGACTGACCACCCCAGCTACCACCCAGCCCCAGAACCAGGACTGTGAGTTGGCCCACCCCAGCATTCACGGAATCTATCAACTGTTGGAGCATGTGAAGGGAACGAACCAGCAGATTCAAAACTGCAGGATCTCCATGACACAGGACAACAACAGGATATCCAAGAGCAGCCCCAGTGAGAGCCCATATCGAGGGTGCAGCAGAAGCCAGAGGCCTTGAGACAGACCAATGAATGGTTCAAGGAAATGAATACTTGCAAGTAGACATGAGCAGACTACACGGTAAACTGTGTGACTGGGAAGGGTCCTGGGTCTTCTACAAGAGCAGCAGTCAGTGCTCTCAACTGCTGAGCCATCTCTCCAGCTCCCGCTGGTGTTTTGAGACGAGCTTATATTATAGACCCGATTGGCCTAGAACTAAGAGCAGTCCTCCTGCCTCCGTGTCCCAAATATTCAGATTGCAGGCATAAGCCTCCACTCCTAACTCTTCAATTAATTCTTGAGCAAATTACTCCAAGCAACAATGATCCAAAGAGCCTAATGTCAAAGCATTCTGTCTGGTTTCTAGAGGCACATCTTGACTCCATATAGAGACAATGCAGTCCACTGCTTACTAGATGCTTGCCACGGTTGGAAACACATCAGTCCATCTTCAAGTCTCCCTGTGTATCAGTAAATATATATGTTACCTAAAAATATATATATGTTACCTACTGCATGACTGGGCTCATGACATGTCATATGAAACAATCAATTTCATAAGTAAAATTTTCAATTAGAGTCAGGTGATACCTTTGAGCCAAATTTCAAGTTAATTGAAGTCCATTCCTATTGATTTCTTTCTTGTTGCTTCTAACAAGTCATATACAAATTAAAGATATTCTCCAGAACAATAGTGGCCTGGATTCCAGAACAAGAGACAGGCCTACCATCTTTGTTCCCTCCAGACCCAGGGCAGGTGTCTGCAGGGCTGCACAGCTGCACTCAGGTACCCAGAACAGGAGAGCTAAGTCCTGGGACCGTTACTTCGAAAACCTCCAGGGTGACTGGAGGTCACCTGTGAGCCTATATTTTTATCTTGACATTCCAATCTAATTCATAGTCTTCCAGTCTTGATTTTTTTTCTTTCCTTGTCACTTTTTGGCCATGTAAACCCCTTGTAAGTTGTCTCATGTGCACAAGGTTTAGGGTGTCAGATTAATCAAACTAAATTTGATTTACTAAGATTTGGTATTGTTATGCAATATGGTCTGTGGCATAACATGTCACAGACATTTTTTTGGGGGGGGGTCTGGTTCTTTATGAGTACTTACAAATCCAGATAAATGTAGCAGGAAAGTTTTAAGCCTGGCTTTCAGGCTTTCCTCTGCATTACTTCTTGTCTAGAAAATTCTAGATGGTAACCTTGACCCCTTTCTGTGTACCTTTACAGCTTCAAATTATTTTTTACACTTTATTATTTTTAATTGAGCTATACATTTTCCCAACTCCCTTTCTTTCCTCCCCTCTCCCCTTCCATCCTCCCACCTGACTGCCACACTCCCAATCTACTGAAGAGATCTTGTCTTTTTTTTCCTTCCTAGGAGGATTCATGTTTTTACCTCTTAGGGTCTTCTTTGTTGTCTAGGTTCTCTGGGTTTGGGAACTGTAGGTTGGTTTTTCTTAGCTTTATGTCTAAAAGCCACTTATGAGTGAATACATATTCCATTTGTTTTTCTGGGTTAGCTTGCTCAGGATGTTTTTATCTAGTTCCATCCATTTGCCTGCAAATTTCAAGGTGTCATTATGTTTGTTGTTGTTGCACAGTACTCCATTGTGTTGATGTTCACATGTTCCTTATCCATTCTTCAGTTGAGGGGCATCTGGGTTGTTTCCAGGTTCTGGTTGTTATGAATAATGCTGCTATGAGCATGGTTGAGCAAATGCTTCAAATTTGTATGAGTTCTACCGATTGCAAATTTCATACAAAGTATTTTTGTCACATTCATCCCACACTCCTCCCAGGTTCACCTCCCCACCTCCCCCACCTCCCCACCCTTCCCAGCTGTGTGTCCTCTTTCTGTGTGTTTGGCAATGACTCACTAAGTCCAGTTTGTGTTGTCCATATACTGGTGGAGGGGTGTCATCCCCTGGAGCATAGTTAACCTACCAGGGCCCATACTCTTAAAGAAACCTGTCTCTCCCTCCTCCTAGAGTCAATAGCTCCTCAGTTAGGGGTGGGGGCTCATGATGCCCTCCCCTCCCATGCTAAAATGTCTATTGACCTGACCTTGTGCAAGGCAACATCTATTGTGAGTTCCTGAATGTAACGGTCGGAACACACTGTCCCATGCCCATCCTCCAGACCTCTGGCTCTTACGAACTTCGTACCCCCTTCACAACGGTCCCCGCACCTAGGGCAGGCGTGTGATGCAGGTGTACCAGTTAGCCGAGCATCCCACGGCACATGTACTCTGCACTTTGACCCGTTGTTAGCATCCGCCACACAAACTGTCCCTGAGGAGGTCCGGGAGCTGAGCTAACCTATGGGTAGAGATACACACTTAGAGGGCAGTTTGATACCGTTTGCGTTTACACCTGCTGGCCCAACCTGGCGCAAATTTGACAGCAAAACACCAGTTTCAGCCAGTTGATCTACCGTGTCTCCCTTTCCTCTCGAGTCAATTTCTAATTTCAGTAAAAAGACTCTAAGATGCGCTATCCCAGCTGACAGAGGCCATCCGCACATGCGCGTGCCGCCACCACTGCTGGCGCTTCCATCCTGCGAAGCTGACACTGTTTTGTTCTTTTCTCTTTGACTGCTCTTGCTCACAGGTGCCTGCAAAACAACAAGATTCGCTTCGTGTCCGTCTCGGCTTTCAGAGGACTGCGCAGCCTCACCAAACTGTAAGCACAGACTGGGGGACTGGAGGGGAGTTAAGCGGCTCTCTGGACCGACAGCATCCTGTCAGGCTAACCCATTCCAGTCCAAACCAGCTCTCCTGCTCAAGGATGGTGCCAAGGGTCTGCAAGTAGTGCAGAAGGGACAGTGTAGTGGGGGCTGGGAGCATGGGATGGGGGTATCACCATGCTCCGGCTGAGCCATGAACTCGCTTGCCAGGTGGTGGCCTTGGGTACCAGCTCCCTCTACTGAGTGATGCTTGCTCTAAACAGTGCCCATCACAGGACTGTGTGGGAACAAACGAAAAGGCACACAGTCGTTTCTATGTGTGCATAGAAACAGTCATTGTGTGCTGGCAAGGGAGGCGGGAATGCTAACTGAAGGACCTCAGTCAAAGTAAGAACGTAGACAACAAAAGGGGATTCCCCAGTTTCCAGAAGGATTTTACTTGCTTTGCTTTCATGCTGGGTGTAAAACCGGTGTCTTGTGTGTGCTAAGCACACCCTGACAGCCACCCCAGCCTCTCACAATTTTATAAGTTATTGGGATAGTATCTCACTGTGTAGACCAGGGTGGCCTTAAACTCACAGAGATTTGCCTGCCTCTGCTTCTGGAGTGTTGGGATTAAAGTCACAAACACCATGACTGACTTCTTTGATAATATTTAATCCTACCTTCCAAATGTCTAACATATAATAGAGGCAGAGGTAGATGAGCTCTGGAAATTTTAGGTCTGCCTGATCTACAGAGTGAGTTCCAGAGAAACTCTGTCTCAAAAGACAAAATATCCTGGTGCTTGTGTGCCTGTGACCCAGGAACAGGAGGAGCTCGGCAAACAAATGTTTAACACATAATAACATTAAAAGAGCAAAGCTTCTGACTGCGAAATCTGGCTTATTTCCTGTCTCATTTTGCCCACTGTCTCTGACATTCCTCCCTGTAGCATGGATCAGAGTTTCCTCTCTTTTCAAAGCTGCATAGTGTTCTACTGTGTGCGCATGTACCACATTCTGCTTATCCATCCGTCTGTCCGTGGGCACTTGGGAATTTCCATCTGTTTCTGGCATGATAAGACTGCTATTACATAGTCCACACATCTGTCTGAATCCCTGCTTTTAGGTCTATCCAGCACGCTAAGCCAGGGAGTATAATCCCTGTCCATTGCTGATTCTACCAGTGGTTTATAACCGCTGTTTACGTGCTGATTCCACCCGTGGTTTATAATCACTGTTCACGTGCTGATTCTCCCCATGGTTTATAACCGCTGTTCACGTGCTGATTCCACCCGTGGTTTATAATCACTGTTCACGTGCTGATTCTCCCCATGGTTTATAACCACTGTTAATGTGCTGATTCTTTTCTCTTTTGTAAGTTATTATAATGCTTTTCCAGCTGCCAAGTCATTTTTTTCAATTCTTTGAGAATTTTATCAGTATAAATTTAACATATTCTTTCCTATGCCTCAACTTTTCCTGGATCCTTCTCCCTTACTACCTACCCAAATTCATGTTTTTTCTCTCTCTTAAGAAAAATGAAAGAAAGCTGGGGTCACTGTTGTAAAGTCACAGCAGTTTCCCTTGCATTAAGTTTCTACCTGACCCCGAAATGCACCCCCCTTTCCAGTCATCTCTTTCAGTACTCTCCCTCACCTCCCAACCCAACCCCTCAAGCTCCCAAGTCCATCTGCCACAATCCACCAAGGAGATCTCTCCTATTTCACCTTCACAGGGAGATCCATGCATTCCCCCCTCCCCTTGGGTCCTCCTCATTACCTAGCCTGTCTGTGAATTGTAGCGTGGCTATCCTTTACAGCTAATATCCATACCATGTTCACTTTTCTGGGTCTGGGTTACCTCACTCAGGATGATTTTTTCAAGTTCCATCAATTTTCCTTCAAATTTCCTGATGTTGTTGTTTTGACAGATGAATAATACTCCAATCTGTAAATGAACCATATTTTATTTATCCTTTCTTCAGTTGAGGAGTATCTGGGTTGCTTCCAGATTCTGGCTCTTACAAATAAAGCTACTATGAACATAGTTGAAGAAATATCCTTATGGTATGATTGAACAGCTTTTGGGTATATGCCAAAGAGTAGTATTGTTGGGTCTTGAGGAAGTTAGATTCCCAGTTCTCAGAGAATCTGACATATTGTTTTCCAAAGTGGCTGTACAAGGTTGCATTCCCACCAGCAATGGAGGAGTGTTCCCTTGCTCCACATCCTCTCCAGCAAAAGCTGGCATTTGTGATTTTGGCCTTCTGACAGGTGTAAGATGCTATCTCGGAGTCATTTTGATTTGCATTCCCCTGATGGCTAAGGATGTTGAACATTTCTCTGTTTCTCTGCCGTTTGAGATTCTTCTGTTGAAAATTCTCTTTCATTTTTAAATTGGGTCATTTGGTATTTTGATTTCTAGTTTCTTGAGTTCTTTATATATTTTTGGAGATCAGCCTCTGTCAGATGCGGGCTTGGTGAAGATCTTTTCCCATGCAGGATGCGGTTTTGTCCCTATTGACAGTGTCCTGTGCCTGACAGAAGCTTTTCAGTACCCGGTGGTCCCACTTATTAATTGTGGCTCTCAGTCTGTGCTACTGGTGTTCTATTCAGGAAGTGGTCTCCAGTGCCAATGCATTCAAGGCTACTTCCCACTTTCTCTTCTGTGAGGTTCAGTGTTGCTGGATTGATGTTGAGGCCTTTGATCCACTTGGACTTGAGTTTTGTGCATGGGGATAGCTATGAATCTGTTTGTATTCTTCTACATCCAGTTATGCCAGCACCATTTGTTGAAGATGCTTTCTTTTTCTCATTGTGTAATTTTGACCTCAGCTAAGACTCCGAGCAATAGCAGATACAGAGCCTGAACTAGCCATCTCCTGTGATCAAATTGGTGACTACCTCAATTGTCATCAGAGAGCCTTCATCCAGTAACTGATGTAAACAGATACAGAGACCCAAAGCCAGACATTAGGCCAAACTTGGGAAATCCTGCTGAAGAGAGGAGGGAGGGATTATAGGAGCCAGAGGGGTCAAAGACATCACAAAAGAAAAAAAAAACACAGAAACAACTAACCTGGCTCCTAAGAACTTTCACAGTCTGAACCAACAACCAGGGAGCCTGCATGGGACCAACTAAGGTCATCTACATATATGTGACAGTTGTGTGGCTTGGTCTACTTGTGGGACTTCTAACAATGTCCCCAATGCTTTGGCTGCCTCTTGGGAACCTATTCCTTGTAGTGGATTGTCTTGCCGAGCCTTGATAACAAAGGGAGGTGCTTAGTCTTACTACAACTTGATATGCCATGCTTTTGTTGATACCCATGGGAGACCTGCCCCTTTCTGAGCAGAAACAGAAGGGGAGTGAATTGGGGGGTGGTAGGAGAAAGGTGGGGAGAGGGAATGGGAAGAGGGAAGGAGAGGAAACTGAAGTGGGGAGTGTAAAATAAATTTTAAAAATTAAATAAATAAGAAAGAAAGAGAGAGAAAGAAAGGAAGGAAGGAAGGAAGGAAGGAAGGAAGGAAGGAAGGAAAAAAATTTTAAAAACATGAAGTCCAGCCAGTATTTGCCAACTACTGCTGGGCATGAGGCCTGCCCTGAAGTATAGCTCATATACTTGGTATCCCTCCACTGAAAAAACAGACTTTTTCCTCTGCCAGCAAAAATCAGTTTCAAATAGCTTCTCAGCTAGAGATGAGACTTGGTGCCCATTTCCATGCCTCTGTGCTGGGACATTGTCTGACTTACACTTGTGCAAGTCTTGTGTGTGCCTGCTTCCTTAAAACCATCCTCCACCTGTGTCTCTTGCAACCTTTTCACCCTGTCTTCCATGTAGAACCTCAGGGTCTCGAGTGCTGGTTCCATAAAGGTAACCCATCCAGGGCCGAGTGCCCCAAAGTCCACCATTCTCTCCATGTTGTCTAGCTGTAGATCTCTGAGTTAATCACCATCACTGATCTATGGGGATGGTCATATGGCACCAGGATCATTGCCGCATTGCATTTCTGTGCTCATTTAGCAGAGTAAAAGCAGTAGGTTTTCCCCGGGACCCATCAGCTATCTCATCTCAGACTCTTGGCTTCATTAATGCCATCAGCTGTGGGTTGCCTCTCCTGGAGCGGCCCTCAAAACACGATGGGATACTTCTCTATCACTTGTGGGCGTATCTTGCAATCATATTGTTATCACAGCTATCAAGGTGCATAGCTTGGTGAGACTGGCAACTATTTTTCTCTTTCTGTAGCATATATAGAAACTTCTAGCACTATGAGTGCCAGTCAGCAGGAGTGAAGTTTCCGGTTGAGTACCAGCTAGATGTTTCCACATTCTATGCCCTTGGTACGGTGTTTGCAGCAACAGGGTCTTAGTGTCAAGTTGTGGAGGCTAAGCCACAGCATTGGCAATAGCCTTTAGCATTTGGAGAGGTACTTTGGGACACCTTTGGCCAAAGACCTCCAAAAATGTAACTCATTTCTGGTACTGGATGGGGAGTTACTTGCTACTATATGTTGTCTAGTTGAGGCGTTATCTTCTTCCATCATGTGGTGACTGCATTCAAATTCTTTTATGTATGTATCTTCGGAAGTTTCTGCAGTAATAAGTTTCCGCATGGATTTTCAAACACCCTTCAGTGTTAGCTCCTGCAGCCAACACTCCCTCCTGTACCCTGAACTCCATCCCACGGCTTTACCCCTCCTGCTCACCCATTGTCACCCCTTCTTTCCTGTCCTAATGCCTCCTCTATTCCTGACTAACCCTATCTTCTCTTCCCCTCGCTTGGCAGCTGTACCGTTTTGCTCTCCCAATCACAGAATGTAAGAGTTCTAGGTTCCGCCATCACCACCCACACTCATTCTCTCCTGGCTTGAAGGTTTGTCTCGATACTAACTGTCCTAACAGGTGTGGAGTGGTGAGTTGTGCTTAAGAGGAAAGAAATGGAAAGCCAATTTTTTCCCTCTTAAAATGTGTGTGTATGAATGTTTTGCTTGTGTGTACGTCTGTCTGCTTTGTGCATTCAGTGCCCGAGAAGGTCAGAAAAGGCTGTCAGGTTCCCTGGGACTGGAGCTACACTCGAGATTGTGAACTCCCGTGTGAATGCAGAGACTCAAACCCAGGTCCTCTGGAAGAGCAGCAAATGCTTAAGCCAAGTCTCCAGCCCAGGGAAAACTTTTTTAAAAGTAGATTTTCAAAGTTCCATCACATTTATCCATGTCCTTAGCAAGCAGTCTCTTCCAAGTAAACGGATCTCAAGCTTGGCTGGATAAGGGGCTCCCTGCATCTTCATTCCTTCCATTTGGGGTAGCGTCTCTTCTTAATACAATGCTATCTGGTGTGGGGGGGCACTGCATGAGCAGGACACAGCAAGTGTGGGAGTTAAAGGATCCCCTCAGTCTCCTTCTAATATGTGGGTCCTGGGGATTGAACTCCGGTCAGCAGGTTTTGAAGCAACCACTATTCACCAACCCTGCTTACTTGTTTTTCATGGTAACTCATTCTCTACCCTTACCCAATATGTCTGTTTCTATCATATTTACAGTCTATGGTACCAAAGTGTGAGATCGAGTCAAGAACACCCGGGAGTTGGTACCAAATGGTCCTGGCTACCCTAGCCCCTCCCCCTTCCTTTTGTTCTAAGCTTGCTGCCCCTGTCTTGATAGCATTGCGCTCTTTCTCACCTGACTCCGCTTTCCCCTCCAAGGGTGGATCTGGAACCATCCGGACAACACCAGCTTGGTTTCGAGATGCGGGAGGCCTTCTTGAAAGGCAGAACAGAGTAGGAAAAGAACTTTTAGAGCTCCATCTCTTCCTTCTTGTTCCTTGGTACCAGACTATTTATCGTGTGGCTGTTAACAGCTCTACATTATCTCTAGTTTCCTTAAATGTCATGAAATACATGGTTTTTTTTCATGCATAAAAGTATTCATTCCATCCTTTATTGGGAAAGTCTTCAGGTAGATGTCTCTGGGACATGAGTCAGTGAGTCAGAAATACTGTCCTGAAGGAACTGCTTGCTACTCAAGAAATTCAGGGTTCCCCAGCTGGGGTGGGGTGGGGGCATCAAGCCTCCCATTCTCTGGAGAGAAAGCAATGCCATGGTATTAGAACTGAAGTCCAAACCCGTGTTGTTCACACCAGCTCTGCTATCATAGATCTGTGCCAGTCAGGTTTGCCTCACTGTCACAATGCCTGGCAGAAACAGCTTAGGGGGAAGGAGATTCCGCATGGCTTGTGGGTTCCGAAGCCATTGTTACAGGCAGCACAAAGCAACTCACGTCCCTGGGGAGTCTCTCCTGACCATAGTGAATCCTCTCGGTGAGACCCTTCCGGACCGAGACTTTACTGGTCTCTTGCATGCTTCTCAGTCCAATCAAGTTGACAGTCAAGGTCAGTGTCACAGGTAGTCTGTGAGAAGTGAACCTTTCTAGTCCACAGCAACGCAGGACGACTGTGAGAAATTAAGAGGACTGGGCAGGGTAGATGTGGATGATCTGCAAGGGTGCATCAACTGCCTTGAATTTGAAGGGATGGGCACTGGCTCCTGAGAGAGCCCTGAGGTCTTCATGGATATTCTAAAGGTATTTCTTAGTCCTTCTTTGCCTGCCCAGCATCCAGGTCTTCCAAACAGAGGAGGTGGATTAATCTAGGGGAAAAACAAGGCAAAGTCAAACTTTGCAAAANAAAAAAAAAAAAGAAGAAGAAAAAGAAAGTCAGATTCTTAGCATAATTTTTGCAGGTTGTCAGCTATAAGGTATGAGAAAATTAAAGAAAGGGGGGAATTTTTTAAAGAGAGGGGCTAAGGACGAGAGAGTACTTGCCTAACACACTGGCTTTGGTCCCCAGTGACGCTTCAAACCAGGTATAGCAGTGTACTCCTAGAGTTCCAACCCTGGGAGGCAGAGGGAGGTAGATCAAGAGTTTAAAGCAAGCCTCCAAAGTTGGAGGCCAGCCTNCTAGATGAGGCCCTGCCTTTATTTATTTATTTATTTATTTATTTATTTATTGTGGTTTTTTGAGAGAGGGTTTCTCTGTAGCTTTTGAGCCTGTCCTGGAGCTTGCTCTGGTAGACCAGGATAGCCTCAAACTCTCAGAGATCCACCTGCCTCTGCCTCCCGAGTGCTGGAATTAAAGGCATGCATCACCACCACTGCCCGGCGAGGCCCTGCCTTTAAAATAATAAAATAAAATAATCCTCCCAAAAGGGCAATAATGAAGAGGTGCCACTGTGTTCCATTTATCTGGGCAAGGGAAACTTTGCAAATCATAGGCAGAGATGTGGCCGAAGCCGTTGTTCTAACAGTGATACACGCAGAGTGCAGATGGCGTGACCTGTCTCAAGTGTGACTACAGCCCCGTAAGGGAGGAACTGAACGCACATCTTAGAGATGAGGAAGTTAGGGCCACGCCGTTTACAGTCAATAGAAGAGCCAGGAACCAGACCTTAATAAGAGACCCAATGCAGAGAGGCCCTCCCTGAAGTGACTGGGATATAAACAGACAAACAGCACGGTACAACAGCACTGACTTGCTGTGCAGGTGAAGGGGGTGACACGAAAGAGTCAAATTCATTAATTTACCATGGCCTCTTAGCAGCACAGCCCTCTCCAGATCCCAAATTCATCCCCAGGGTCCTGTCATGGCGAGTGTCTTAGTTAGGGATTTTATTGCTGTGAAGAGACAACATGACCACGGCAACTCTCATAAGGAAAACATTTCATTGGAGTGACTCGCTTAGAGTTTCAGGGATCCCGTCCGTTATTATGGTGGTGAGGAGCATGGCGGCATGCAGGCAGACGTGGTGCTGGAGGAACGGCTGAGAGTCCTGTACCTTGCGGGCAACGGGAAGTCGATCGTCTCACTGGGTGGTATTCCAAAGCCCACCCTCACAGTGACACACTTCCTCCAGTTAGGCCATACCCGCTCCAACAACGCCACACCTCCTAACAGTGCCGCTCTCTATGAGATTATGGGGACCAATCACATTCAAGCTGTCACAGGGAGGCACGCTGAATTTTCTAACAATCTCTTAACCCCTTACTCTCTTGGGGTTGTTGCTTTTGCATGTACTATTTCCTCTGCCTAAAGCAACTCCGGCCAGTTCTTTGCCTTGTGGACTTCCTCCTTCCCGTTACTGTTCCCTGGTGTTCCTCAGGGTTCCATCTCTGCAGATCAGGTGCATTCTGTAAATGAAGAGTAACCACACGTTCTACACATCTGTCTGGTTTTGTGTGTTACCCGTTACTTGTTCACATCGCTGTCTTCCTTTCCAGATTCAATGGTCCGGTATACCTGTCACAACTAGCCCCTTTGGTTAGGTCTCTGTCAGTAAAACACAATTCCTGAGCTAACTAACTAATAAAGAGGAAATATTTTGCCTCACACTTTTTGAGGCTTCTCTGTGATTGACTGCCTCCATTACCTTGAACCTGTGGCTGAGGCACCACAAGCCCGTGGGAACTCGTGGTGAGCCTTCCCCCACCTGACGGCTGGGAGGTAAGGAAAAGAAAGACATCCTTCAAGCGCACCACAGAAAAGAGCATTCCCCAATGACCTGAGGATTCCCACAGGGCCTTACTCCCAAAAGATCCTCAATCCCTCCCAACAGTGTCCCCTGGGAACCAAGCCTTTGACCCACAGAAACCTATCCAGCAGAGTAGATCATTAAAACATAGGCCAATTCTTTAGCTAACTACGGGAAATGAAAGGTGAGAAACAACACAGTCAGTGACAAGGGCCCTTAGACGTCCAAGCTGGAAGTAGCAGGAAGAGAGTGGGTGTAGGAGGGGATTCAGGAAGGGTGATGACAATCGCCACCCTCCTTCTTGCGAAACATCAAAAAGAATAAACTCATTGCGGTTCTGTCTTTTCCCCAGGTATCTCAGCCATAACAGAATAACCTTCCTGAAGCCAGGAGTGTTTGAAGAGCTGCCCAGGCTGGAATGGCTGTACGTCTCATTTGTGTGGCATTTCCTTGTGTTACTCCCAATGTGCTGAAAATAATGTGTCACTGTACTCTCTTCCTGCTGACAGGATAATCGAAGACAATCACCTCAGCCGAATTTCCCCGCTCACATTTTATGGACTGAATTCTCTTATTCTCTTGTAAGTACTCAAAACAAACAGGGAGGCCAGATGGCTCAGTGAGTGAGATGGCTCATGGACAGCCTGGTTCAATTCCCCGGACCTAAGGGGTAGAAAGACCAACTCCAGCTGGCTATCAACTCTACATAAAGACTGGCATACACACACACACACACACACACATGCATGCATGCACAAACAGCAATAAATAAGTAAATCAATGTAGCAAAAAAAATTTTAAACTATTCCGATTGAAAAAAGAGACAGAAATAAAAAGAATTAAGGCTTTAAGCACAGTAGCATTAAATTTGCAATTATTAAATCCTAAAGGAAGCTCTCTTGACTAAGACCCACCTTGCCTAAATTCTCTAAGGCTGCTTACGGGTCTGACCATTTTGTGACAAAGTCCTGCCCAACCAGCCTGAGCACCAGTACAGTGCTCAAGTACTCCTAAGCACTGCCTCTCCCACCCAGCAACACCCGCAAAGGAAAAGCCTCACACATGGCCATTGTACAGCCCACTGCTGATGGGCGCAGGCTTCGTCAAAGACTGGCATTGCTGCTCCCTGCGTTAGACCCGGCATGTGTAGAAATGTTCTTACTACCAAAGCACTTCAGTACTTTGGGGTGTGTAGAGAGAAGGCGGTGGGGAGACTTGCAGCTTGAGTGTCTAGCAGTTTCCGAAAAGTAATGATAACTGTGTTTGCCTAGAGATAGAAAAGACCCAGAAAATGTGATGTTGGTGGTCTCTTTCCTTTCTAGAGTGCTGATGGATAATGTCCTCACCCGTTTGCCTGACAAACCCCTCTGTCAGCACATGCCCCAGCTACACTGGCTGTAAGTCTCTCTCTCTCTCTCTCTCTC
>LOEQ01001852.1:353763-365363 GCA_001685075.1 Bramus lutescens
AGAGGCAGGCAGATCTTTGTGAGTTCGAGGCCAACCTGGTCTACAAGAGCTAGTCCTAGGACAGGCTCCAAAGCTACAGGGAAACCCTGTCTCAAAAATCAAAAAAAATAGAACATTTGTTCTAGCCGAGGACTCAGGCTCAGTGCTCAGCACCCACATGACAGCTCACAATGTCCCCAACTCCAGTTCCAGGGCATCTGACACCCTCTTCTGACCTCCTCAGACACTAGCACACTCATGGGGAACAGACATACAACAGAACGCTTACACACAGAAGAAAAAAAGAAAATATTGACTTCATTGCGTGTAGTGGTGCATGCCTTTAACCTCAGCACTTGGTTAGTGTTGTGGACCAGGTTTGACAAACTTACCAGGGTAGGGGCATGGGATTAGAAAAGTTAGTCAAGAGTACAAAGACACAAGTGAAAATAATGAAACAGAAAACATTGGCTAGTACTGGGAGGGAGTTCCAGTAAATACGCCCATGTTTAATTTTCCATACATCTTAATACCCCAACCCAACAGGGGACGAAGACAAAAGGCTGCTTTAACAGGATACAAAGGACAGTTAATTAGTACAGTTATTTGCTTTAATACTTTGAGATATCAAGTCATTAGCATTCTGTTGTTTAGGTAGTGAACCCACCCTAGACCAAGTCTCCTGAAGGTGGCGACTCTCAAGGTCAAACTTCCTATTTCAAAAGAAGGAGAAGTATGCTAGCACATCCAGACCATTTGTCAGGGAGGAATGGATCTACCTGTACATGCTATCTTAATGTCAAAAGACCAGGTATCCACATCCTGGGTCAGGGTGTGTGGCCACACTTGTCAACAACTCACTGACCCACAGACCCACATGTTTGGGCCTCCACAGGATAGCAGAGGCAGGTGGATTTCTTAAGTTTGAGGTCAGACAAGAGTGTGTGTGTCTGTGTGTCTTCTTGGCCTTTTGATTTTTTTTCTTAGTAGGAAACAAAACCTGTAATTTATGTTATTTCCTTTTAGTCCTTAACTACACTAGGAAACTGAAAAGGAAATTTATTTTTCAAGAATGATTTATCGCAACTAAGTCTTTCAGGTAGCTGTTAGGATCCTACCACTAATTATTCTGTTAGTACACATTCAAAATAAATATTTTGAAATATGATTTATTGAGTATGCATTAAATAATGAAGTAAGACCTAACTGACCATGATCAAAGCTGTCAGTACTGCTGTAAAAACTGTGTCAGACCAGGAAGAGACGTGAAAGCAGCTCTGAAGCTTCGACCCAACTTCTCTGCCCTTCTGATCCTGTCACCCTTCTAGTCTAGATTCCCAGACTATTTTAGATACTGGGGTTTGGATTTCTTTAATTGATTAGAAAAGTAATATGGGGGAGCACTTAGCCTTAAAATAAAGCTCTGAATACATTGCTACTATTAACAGTAACTCATAAAGTTAAGGGAAGTCATACTGGTATTGTAAACAAGGTTACTCAAATGTGTGTGTGTGTGTGTGTGTGTGTGTGTGTGTAAATGCATGAGGTCAGAGAACAACTTCTGAATGGAAGGTTCTCTCCTTCCACTGTGTAGATTCTGAGGAGTAAACTCAAGTCATCAAGCTTGACAGCCAGCTTTACCCACTCAGCAATCTGGGCATGGTCCTTCTGATTCCCTCTGCCCTCAGGTTTTGCTTCTTGCTTTAGGATTGGTGGGAACTGTGGCCACAGAGCGTTCCCCGTGTCTCTTTTGCAGCTGATGCCAAGTTTTGTGAGTCAGTCAGCACCATCAAACTCTTAACCACTTCACCACCCTGCCAACAAAGGCTGTCTATGGCTGATTAGAAAGCCCCTAAAGAAACACTGCAAATGAAGAATAACCCTGCATTGGCTTACTGCCTTTTCAAACTAGAGTACGTGCTCCCATGCAGTTTTTTTTTTGACTCCTATTCCTTAGACAATATACTTTTATTGGCTAAATTGAAAAAATATGATACTTTTATTACTCTGGTGATTTTATCAGAAATTGAAAGTTCAGTTTGTTAAGCTAATAAAATTTGTTTAGAGTAGTACCTAGTCATTGTACCATCATTAGAACATGTCAGAATAAATAAAAATAGGTGGAATCTTTTCCCAAAATACATGTAAAGGAAGTTATAATTTGTCAACCAAGTTTAGAAAATCTTTTAACTGTGACACAGATACATATAAATAAAAACATGTCATTTCAAATATGTTTTGATAATTCTGTCCCATAGAAATAAAAATGACATAGGAAATAAAGTAGAAAAATGGCCATAGTCCTAATCCTGCAATGCCTGGCTCTCTCCTTCCTTGTACATCCCTTTTCATGGCGTGCTCACTATCCTTTTTCCTACAGCTTTAGCTTTGGGATGTATTCGTTTTGCCTCATTTGAACTGACATGTGTTTTGGATCTTCTTTTCAGTCTATTCCAAAACTCACTTTTCCCGGTGGCTTACTAATTGGTTGTAGCCCTGGCTTCATGAATGTTCCCAAGATCAAAGGTACCCACACGGCAATGAAAAGTGGAAGTTTGGCAGCAGAATCAATTTTTAATCAACTAACTAGTGAAAATCTCCAATCAAAGACAGCAGGTGAGGACCTCTTCCCATAGTGAAGAAACACTACTACAGTCAGAATTTTATAACTGTCGTTTTATTTGATTGTCTCTTCAGATCTGATGCTACTACATCTGCACTGCATATATGGAATGACTCCAAAGATGTCACACAAACTGTAGGCTAGAAACAGAGCATCACTCAACAGGGCAAAATCAGCCACCTATCCTTAGCAAACCCGCAAGCATAATCACATGACTGTTGTGGCAGAGAACAGACACTACCACCACCATAAATCACTAAGAGGCCATCTAACTGGGCATCCATCAATCAAAGGAGAGACAGGCAGATTCCTGAGTTCCAGGCCAACCAAAGCTATGCTGTGAGACCCTATTTCTAAATCAGTTAATTAAAATAAAGACACCCTGCAAGTCTCTTATTCTGAAATCCAATTTTCCCTTTGATTTTATTTCCTTTTTTTTTAAAGGTTTATTTAATATGTATATAGTGTTCCTCCTCCATTATCCCTGAAGGCCAGAAGAGGGCACTAGACCTCATTACAGATGGTTATGAGTCATCATGTGGGTGCTGGGAATTGAATTCAGGTCCTCTGAAGAGCAGCAAGTGCACTTAACGTCTGAGCCATCTCTCCAGCCCCCCCCCTTTTTTTAATTATTGTGTCCGTGTATATGCTACTATACATATGTGGAGGTCAGAGAACTTAATTTTTTTTTTTACTACTACTTGTATATGTAGGTATATGCACATGAGTGCAAGTTCCTGCAGAGGCTAGAGGAGTCCGACCCTCCTGGAGCCAGGATTACAAGCAGTTGTGAGCCACCTGATGTGCATGCTGGGAATTGCACTTAGGTCCCCTATCTTCCTAACTGCACATCTTCTCTCTAGCTCACTATCAGACTTTGGGAAGTCAGTTCTTACACATGTATGTAGGTTCCAGGACTTGAACTCAGGTCCTTATGCTTGTTTGGCAAGTGCTTTTACTGACAGCCATATTACTGTTCTCAAAGAAACCTCCCAAGGAACTGTGATCACATGAAATATTGCCAGTGCAACAGCTCCATGGTGGTCAGCTGGAGGGTTTGTTGTTGTCTGTTTTTTCTTGCCAGTAGTGGGGATTGAACCTAAGACTCTCTCCCCAGCTGCTGACTTCTACATGTCTACAGCCCTGCGTTCCAGCCACTGTCTCATGGCAGTTCCTGACCATGCCATGCACGCTCTCATCTTCACATGGTTTCTGCCTCTGTTCACATAGCACTATCAGAGAGCCTAAGTCTTTCCAATTGGATACACATACACACAGCCCTGCTACCCCTTAACTGTCTATCGTCATGTGCCATCACTGACACATTATATATTTGCCTTAATTTATCTACTGCCCCAAAAGAAATTTTTTGGATCTACTGTCTCCTGTCAAAAACTCCAACAAAGACTTTTGTTCATTTTTAGTTCTAAACACTTGGCATATAGTAGCAACCCAACAAGTATTTCATAAATAAACCTAGTCCTTAGAATCACAGATAACCAATGTTCCTTTACTAAGAAATAACAACTCAGGGACTCAGGGTGTGGCTCAATGGTTGAGGGAGTGCCTAGGTTTTATTGGTCCCTAGCACTGAAAAAAACAGAAAGTACAACTTGGTTATGCCTTCAAGTATCTAAGAATAAAGGTCTAGCACATGGGCTTGGTAAGCAGTTAGAAGACCATAAAAGCCAAGAGAATACTAGGCAGGGCAGAACAGGTGAGATGGAATGCAGCGGTTAGACAGAACTTTCCTCCTTGTGGGACCACCAGCCATACTCTCCAGCTGTTTTATACACAGTAACAGATAATCCTGGAACTTAGTATTAGCATAAGGAGGAAAATCCCTTGAAAATTGTAACAGAAAACTATTAACCAAAGAGTGTAACCACTTTGTAGTTTGTGCAAGTCAGTTAAGACTCAACTGTAGGGCTGGAGATGGCTTAGAGGTTAAGAGCATTGGCTGCTCTTCCAAGGGACCTGAGTTTAAGTCCCAGCAACCACATGGTGGCTACAACCATCTATAAGATCTGGTGCCCTCTTCTGGTATGTAAGCAATGCAGGCAGAACACTCTATACATAATAAATAAATCAACCTTAAAAAGAAAGGAAAAAAAATCAGTTGTAGCAGGGTGGTGGCGCACACCTTTAATCCCAGCATTCGAGAAACCAGCCTAGTCTACAGAGTGAGTTCCAGGTCATCCAGGGATACACAGAGAAACTCTGTCTCAGATTAAAAAAAAAAATTGTTCCCCCTTAAAGATGAAATGCACCTCACCATATGTAGTGTTTGCCCAGCATTCAAGAACTACTAGGTCAGTCCCTAGCATCCAACCCACCCCCGGGTAAAGATGATTTTAGTTGTGTGCTAACAAAATCCTACAAACTAGATGACTTTAAACAAGTTTTGCTTTACAAATTCTGCCAGCAGGAAGTTCAAAGATAGTAATAGGACAATACTCTCAGAAATGTGTATTTCCCCTCCCATCGCAGTTTGATGTATGCATTCTTTACTCCGCTCTCTGCCTTTCTGCACCTCACCATCATGTCCGTCTCGTTAAGTGGACACATCTAATAGGTTAGAGACCCACTCTATTCTAGAAGACTCCAATTAATTGTCTACAGTCATCCTATTACAAAGTCAGTCACTAAGGCTGAGGCAAAAGACATTCTTGCGGGGACATGGTTCCACTTACAATAGATGTTTCAGGAATGATTTTATATATATTTTTAAAATTTGTCTGTAAATAGTCTGAACCTGCATTGTTTCCCTTTTCAAATTAATTCTTTATATTTCCAGTATAAAAATTAAGGTCAAAGGTTTATAGCCCAGTGGTAGGATATTCGCCTATGGTCCCAGTGCCACCCAAAGGCAGATCTATAGAGTATCTTGTTGGAAAATGCCAACATTTGTGATTCTGCATGGATCCACAAAGCCATGTTTCTAAAAATTAAGACTCACCATCTATGTTTCACTTAATATTTCTTATTTTTCATAAAAGGACTTCATGTAACTGAGTATGAGGAGAATTTAAAGGAATCTTGGGTTTGGAAAGAGCTACATGCTGTTAGGAATATAAGACCATCCTGCCATGGGATACTGGGAGTATATGGAGGGATGATTTACACTGGAATATTTTACTGGATATTAAGAGGAATGGAGCCATGGACTCTAAAACATAAAGGTAATTCAAATATACTTACTGCCAGTGTTGATTTTAAGCACCTTTATATTGAAAAAGTGTATGTGTGGAGGTGTGTTCATTAGTAGAGCATATAACTTTTAAAGTTTTGGTAGTGTTAGGGTTGGACCTGAGGCTCTCATTAAGCTGTGTCTATACTGTCGTAATATTTTAAACTTGCTCTGTCAGAGACATGGTAAATAAGGGGAGGGAGCATTTTGCGACAGGATTTTCTTCACAGTCAAAGGGTGATGTAAAACTATTTCTCCTGCCTCTACCTAAGTGCTGGACCATACCCATCTTAAATTCCGTATCTTTAAAAGGGAAAATAGCCTAGACTGAGGTCCTTGGTATGACGGTAGCTCCAAGTTGTTCTCATATACTACTTGAGGCCAGACATAGGCAGAAGGTAAGTTCAAGGCCAGTCTGAACTAAGTAACAAGATTGTTTCATTGACGGACTGAGAGTGAAATTCAGTGATAAGAGAATATTAGTGCATGGGCCCTGGTCTGCTTGAATCACCAGCACCAAAAACGACAAAGTACTGGAAAATTATGTTACTTTATTAACCATGTTCCTCAAAATGCTTAAGGTTCTGATTCTGATCGGCTCAAACCAGCTAAGGATTGTACACCCATTGAGTATCCAAAACCCGATGGACAGATCAGTTTTGACCTCTTATCATCTGTGGCTCTGAGTGGTACTAATCATGAACATGATCAGCCAGCACATTTAACCTTAAAGGACGACAGCATACCTGTTAATAGAAATCTGTCAATATATGACGGGCCTGAGCAGCGGTTCTGCCCTGCAGGTCAGTGACAATTTCCTTCTCCTCCTAAACATTAACAGATTTCCATTTGAAGATGTTCCTTTTCCATTCTGCATTGCAACGGCAAGGAGACTGTTGTTTATTTTATTTTTTTTTTTTAAAAAGCAAAACCAAAATTCTTCTATGTTTAGCATCCTTAAGGAAACTCCAACTAGCAGTGGTAGAAGAGTAGAGATTCTGGTTAAGACTATCGTCTCAAACAGCCTTCATGTTTACCTTTAGACAAAAGGATTATAGAAAACAAACACAAAATACCTGTTCTTGGGTCTTTTTAAAAAGCTGTTTCTGAAGTGAGTTTGTTTGTACATGTGTACGCATTACAGCCACACCGGATTCAGTGACTGACACTAAATTTAAATTCATCAGATGTTGAATCTCTATGTGCTAAGCGCTCATTTGTTAGCTCATTAGACTAACCCAGGCAATACTGCTGTACTTCTCCTATGTGTTTAGGAGAAGTGCTAAGTTTACTAGGATACTAATAGCAACAACATACTCCAAGACCAGAAGCATGGGGGGAAGCATGAAAGCCTCAAAGGCTTCTAAACTTGTCCTAAGATTTTAATTTCCACTCACTTTTAAATTTTTTACCTTTTTGTTTTACAGGAGTTTATGAATTTGTTCCTTTGGAACAAGGTGATGGATTTCGATTACAGATAAACGCTCAGAACTGTGTGCATTGTAAAACATGTGATATCAAAGACCCAAGTCAGAATATTAACTGGGTGGTGCCAGAAGGTGGAGGAGGACCTGCTTATAACGGCATGTAACACAGAAGCGCCTTCATGTACTGGCACATTTGATAGCCAGTTTCTATAAACTGTAAATGTTTAGATAACTTCTAAACAAGTGTCCTTAAACACTATTGAAGAGAAAAACTTTATTATCTAAAGTTGCCCCATAAAATCATGATTTCTCATAAATAAAACTTTGCAAATAAATGATGTAGCATCTCACTTCCCAAGTTCTTCAAACACTCAGTACCGATGGGAACTTGTAACTTGGCCTTCAGGGTACATTTGTCTTGCTCAACTTAAATCTTCAAATTTAAAAACAAATGTGTATTTCAGAGCAGGGAAGGCCAAGTTTTACTGAAACACAACCATGCCCACTGGCTTGTGACAGGCTAGAGCAGTGGGTTCTCAACCTTCCTAATGCTGTGACCTCTAATACAGTGTGATGACCCAACCATAAAATTATTGTTGTTGCTATCTCATAACTGTAATTTTGCTACTGTTATGAATCATAATGTAAATATCTGTGTTTTCCAATGGGTCCCACTGAGCCAAATGGTTCACAAAGCCTAAAACTTAATTTTTTTTAGAGATTTATTTTATTATATATAGTGTTCTGTCTGCATGCGTGCCTGTGGGCCAGAAGAGGGCACCAGATCTCATTACAGATGGTTGTGAGCCACCATGTGGTTGCTGGGAATTGAACTCAGGACCTGTAGAAGAACAGCCAGTACTCTTAATGCTGAGCCATCTCTCCAGCCCTAAAACTTAATTTTAAGACTTTAAAACATTGGCCAGATACCATTCTTGGTGAAAATGGAGAGAGAATTGCGTTTCATAACACTTTATTAAGAAGAACCTACATCAGTACTTCTATGTAAACAGTGGTGACAAAGAATCGGGGATCACAGGTAGACAGTAACTTACATTATCTTTTATATAATCAACATGTAATATTTCAGCACAGTTTAATTCTTTTTAGGCAAACATTTTTGCATACACCGCCTTCTCTTTATCTTTCTGTGCCTTTATCATTTGTTTGACTTTAAGCAATTCTGCCTGGATAGCTGGGGGGAGAAAGACAATGAATGAATTAATTCTCAAAGCATCTAAAAAACTGGAAAAACAGCAAAGTGTAGTCATGACACAGCTATCCCATGCCATGGCCACATTTTTACAGAAATATTTAGTCCTAGAGCCACTCTTCATCTGCTTTCTATTGCAGCTACTCTGTACCATACCCAACACACAGAATGTTTTGGTCATAGCCACATTAGGCTTAGGGAAGGCATGTCCCGAGCTTTAAAATTACAATGAATGCTCTATCTTACTGTTGACTTTTTGACTAGCATTGAGGTCACGCACAGAACCTGCATCCCAAGAGAAAGGGTCGCAGAAGCAGTATGAAGGTGTATTAAAGAGCTAGTAGTACACTCTTGAGCAGAATTAGAATGTAAGCTCTGCATAGGAGAGGGACGTGAATACTTTTATGTTGACTACACACTCAGTGCCTGGCCCAGTGACAGGCACTGCAGTATCTGAACAAATAAATACGTCAAGGTTATGTGTTCATCAGTTCATGAGGATCATTTCTGAAGGACAAATGAAGCTTCACGACAAAACCTGCCAGTTTACCTTTATCTCCTGGGGCTATCTCCTGTGCCTTCTTAAGATCAGCCTTTAATGGAGGCAGAAAAGGGGAGAATTTAAGAAACGTAAGACATTAGGACTTTTAAGGTGATTATCTATTATAAAACAATGAGACCAAAATTTACCAATGCTTGATCATATTCTTTTAATCCTTGCCATCCTTGTGCTTTGCGGTATAGTGCTTTGGTATTTGATGGGTCCATTTCAAGAGCCTATGGGAAAAAAGTTATAAAATCAACATTTCTATCTCAAAGTACCTGTTACTCCAGTGGGTGCTCCAACTCACTGGAGCTAGAGCACCTGTGTCAGCCAGGAGTTTACCAGTAGAGAGGGTGCTGAGTGGGTGTGGAAAAGAAGGATGAGTTTGGTCTCCAGTGTGCTGTTCTGCTCTGGTTTCTAGCTCCAGTGGACCCAGTTAGAAAACGTTTAGAGTCGCCTTCTGATACTGTCATTGGTTCAAGGGCAGCCCAACACTTGAAAACCAAAATCCAGTGGTACACACAAGTCACCCAATTGCCATGTAACTACTTGTCTAGCTATGTTTATAGGGAATGATGATAATAACATGTTTATCAGAGAATAGGCCACCTGCAGTTACATAATCTGAGAACACAGAATGGGGGGGGGGCAGTTATACTACAAACAAGAGCACCTTTTAACAGGTCTCTCCCCTGAAACAACATTTTTAAAGCAATATATTCTGTTTGCAAGACAGCTCTTAAAAGAGCCAATACTGAGAAAATTTTCTTTTTCTTTTTTTTTCATTTTTTGAGACAGGGTTTTCTCTGTAACTTTGGAGCCTGTCCTGGAACTAGTTCTTGTAGACCAGGCTGTCCTCAAACTCAGAGATCCGCCTGCCTCTGCTGGGATTAAAGGCATGTGCCACCACCGCCTGGCAAGAATTTTTCCTAAATTACCGCCTCCCAGAAGAAGTGAAGCACTCGAGAGTGGATATGTGAGTTTTCCTCTACTGCATCTTCCCTTCTAATGCTAACATTTCCTGTTATCATCCATTCCATCTACTTCAGCAGAAAGGCTGGGCCTGAAGGGCAGCCCTGGGACTATTATCCAAGTTCTACTAGACCACTAAGCTGCACATGCAGGTCTCGCTTTAGTTCTTGTTGAACACGGGTGCAAAAACAAAGCACAGCCTGGACATTTTTTTAACTACCATTCAATGTACCCAGATGCCCCTTATTAGAACAAATCTCTGTATCCTGGTGATAACCGGTCTCAATACCAAATAGGAACTGTCTGCCCACTGTGTCTTATCCATAAGCCTTTTGAGGATTGGGCTTTAAAAAAAATAATAAAAGCCAGTGAGATAAAAGACATTCGCACGCATGTCTGAACCTAGGCCCAATCTCTGGTATTCACATAAAGGTGGACTTGCACCATGGTGCACGCACACCCAACTATAAATTTAAAATACACCAAGCACAGCATGGTGATAACATGTCTGATCCTAGCAACTGAAAGGCTGGCAAGAAAACCTTTGGGCCACCTGAAGTACATGAGACCCTGCTTCAAGAAGCCAAAACTGTACTTAGGACACACAGGTAGAGGAGCGTATCTACACACATGCTCTAGTTTCCTTTTTGAACAGGGTCTCTCCACATAGCAAAGGACAGCTATGACTTTGTGATCTTCCAACCTCTACCTCTACAGTGCTGGGAGTATAGGTGTGCATAACCACACTCATCTCTACATTCTTCATCATTCCTGGCTCTGTGTTCATATGTCTAGCTCGTAATACAAATAAATAAGCAGATAAACATGCTTTGAGAAATAAAAGCAGAATTCCTAGTACATATTGACAATATAAAAGCAAGATTAATGAATTAGCAGAACGAATTGACAATCCAAAGCCTTACTAGGTCTTAGGCAACTAAAATACATTAAGAACCATTGCCTTTTTCTAACTATTGCCTTGATAAATCAAAATCCCATTCCTTCCAAAGGTTCACCATCACAAAGACTTACCTCCAAGCAACTGTCGATCGCTCCCTGCCAATTTGACATCTTCAGCTTACAAGCACCGATATTCAGCACACAGCTTAAGGCTATAGGCTGCAGTCTGGATGTATCTGCTTTCTCAATAACAGCCTTTGAACTATCCACGTATCTAGAGAACATATTAATAAAGGCAACATGTAACTCCACACCACTTCTTCAGCATTATACCTGATACTTGATGATCACAGATTTTTGATGACACTTGTTCTTCAGATGCAGGAAGGAAACCCAGGGCTGTGAGCCGGCTAAGCACGCCTTCTTGCCACTGAGCTACACTGCTTCTCCAGAGGCTAGTTTAACATCAACTTCCCCCAATGGTAACAACGAGCAATAACTCTCGTATCTAACTATGTACAATTCAGGTTCATATTATACACCTTCTGATGCAGGTGGTCTCCACACATATACTTACACAAACACTCACAATTTCTAAAACACAAAGCCAAAAGATGCCTCATAAAGAAAAATAAGCCTGAGAACCTGAGTTCAATCCCAGGACCCACACAGAAGAGAACTGACTCCTACAAGTTGTCCTCTGATGATGTAGGAGGGTCATCTGTCTATGTGTTACTTTCATTGGTTAATAA
>LOEQ01001852.1:408397-425642 GCA_001685075.1 Bramus lutescens
GTGGAAATGAACCATGAGTAAGCATTTTCCCAGAGCCTATCAGGCCATGGCTGTTTGCTTTAGGATGGCACATTGAATAAGTTAGTTGCTAGGGCAGAAGGAGGTGGTAGGAGCTACTAGCACCAGCATGCAGAAATAGACTCCTGTTAGCCAGTTTGTTCTACGTGGGCAGGATTTTGTGGAGAACCTGTAAACCTAGGTATCTAGTCCTTACTACAGAATGGTGTGTGTTGCTTACTTCGTGTGTTCCTGAACAAATTGTGTTGTTCATGGATTTATTTTTGTTTAAGGTTATTATTACTTTCTTTCCGCAGAGTAGGGTTAAATGCTAGGCAAATGCTGTACAGCTGAGTTACATCCTGAGCCACAGATTCTTAATATCTTAAAAACATATCTTAATATCTTATTTATCTGTGTATGTATATATGTTCCACTGAATGTGTGTGGAGGTCAAAGGACAATTTTTGTGAATTTTTTTTTCTCTCTGGAATTTAATTCCTGGGCTCCAGCAATTGAATTTCAAGTATCAGGAGATTATTATTATTATTATTTTGAGACAAGGTTTCTCTGTAGCTTTGAAGCCTATCCTGGAACTAGCTCTTATAGAACAGGCTGGCTTCAAACTCAGATATCCGTCTGCCTCTGCCTCCCAAGTTCTGGGATTAAAGGTGTGCGCCACCACTGCCCGGTTAGATTATTAATTTTTAAATGCACCTGTTAACCAATCAAACAATTTATGTAAGACCAGTTGACGTGCAAGTCTCTCCTCCCACATTTCTTTCCTAGAGGTTGCCATTATTCTATCAATTCCTTTTGTATCCTTCCAGAAATCTTCTATCCAAATACAAGAAAAATATTCTCACGTCATTGCCTGTAATTGTGTTGCAGTTTGCTGTTTTGCTAGCCTGTCTTGTGTTTCTGTATGCACATGCACATGTATGTGTACATGCTTACACATGGGCAGAGGAGGGTAGCCAGGGCTTGGCTATATTGCTTTCCACCCTATTCCCGTGAGCCAGGATCCCTCATTGAACCTGGAACTTGCCATTTTGGCTAAACTGGCAGCCACCAACCCCAGCTTCCTCCTGTCTCTTCAGCCTCACAGTACTGGGGTCACAGGCTTATGCAGCCATGCCTGGCTCTTTAATACATGTTCTGGGCATCAAACTCAGGTCCTGATGCTGGAGGAACAAGTTTTCCTACCCATGAGCCACCATCCCAGCCCACTAATAAGTGTCTTGATTTTCTTTAAATCAATGTTAATTAATATTTTAAGTAATTATCAAATAAACAAATTTCCTTTGACTAAATATAGCCCTTAACTTAGTTGTCCTCTAGGCTGGCTGGACATTAAACTTGACTGGCAATCCCAGCTTATTCTTTCAGAGATCCTGACTGTGTCCGGGCTGAGGCTTTCAGTGTCTCTGAAACCCTCCCTGGATAATTTCAGTGCACAGCCAACCATTTTAACTATGGATGGTTTAGATTGAAATGGTGAGATTCATGTTAAAGGGTCCTTGTGCATAATGTCAATTTTCAGGGTCATTTCTGTCAACCTAAGAGTTTCCACATGCTGATACCCTCAGCAGTGGCACATGCTGGAAGCTGCTTAGTGGAGACGGTTTACGTCACAATAAAGAAACTGTTGGTGGTGGTGAATTTGGATGTCAGCTCACTCGGTAGTTGTTAATCACTGTGTAGCTCAGTGTTACTAGATTGTTCTAAGACCTGTGCTGCTCATTTTGGCAGAGCTATCTAGACAGAAGAAATGGCATTTAAAAATATTTACTTTGGGGGCTGGAGAGATGGCTCAGAGGTTAAGAGCATTGTCTGCTCTTCCAAAGGTCCTGAGTTCAATTCCCAGCAACCACATGGTGGCTCACAACCATCTATAATGGGGTCTGGTGCCTTCTTCTGTCCTGCAGTTGTACACACAGACAGAATATTGTATACATAATAAATAAATAAGTAAATACTTTAAAATTTTTACTTTGTGCTGGGCATTGGTGGTGCACAGCTTTAATCTCCTGGGAAGCAGAAACAGGTGGATCTCGGAGTTCAAGGCCAGCCTGGTCTATAGAGTGAGTTCCAAGACAGCCAAGGCAACACAGAGAAACTCTGTCTCAGAATACAGAACAAAACAAAAAAATTTATTTTGTTTTTGGTGTATATACATATTCGTGTGGGGGGAGTGTGTGTGGGGGTGTTGGTATAGGCCAGCATTATAGATATAAACATTAGGAGTATATATATGTGTATATATGTATAGATATAAACATAGATATAAACATTAGGAGTATAGACAGGTGTATATATGTATAGATATAAACATTATAGATATAAACATTAGGAGTATAGATAGATATACATGTACACATGCGTATAGATATAAACATTAGGAGTATATATGTATACATATATGTATAGATATAAACATAGATATAAACATTAGGAGTATATATGTATGCATGTATAGATATACACATTAGGAGTATATATGTATACATATGTATAGATATAAACATTAGAAGTATAAATATATATCTATATATGTTTAAATATAAACATAGATATAAACATTAGGAGCATATATGTATATATATGTATAGATATAAACATAGATATAAACATTAGGAGTATATATATGTATAGATATCAACAATATAGATACAAACATTAGGAGTATATATAGATATCTATAGATAGATAAATAGTCCAAGCTTGACCTTGAACTCACATAGTCTGTCTGCCTTTGTCTCCCCCACCCCTCCCAGTGCTGGTGCTAAAGGCATGCACCACAATGTCAGCTTGCTCTCTTATTCCTTAAAACAAGGTCTCTATGTGGAGCTTAGTCTGGTTCTGGAGTCACAGGCGCTAACTGCAGCTCCTGCCTTTCACATGACAATCAGGGATCTGGACTCAGGTCCTCCTGCCATCTCCCCAGATCCCACATTGCTATTTGACCTAATAACTCAAAGGAAGTGTGCATGAAGACTTAAAAAAACAGTGTATGTGTAGACAGACGTTCCTTAGGCACTATCGTTATGCTGATTAATGGCAGACACTAACAGCTGCACAGTAAGAACGTAGCGAAACTATGGTGTTAGCTTCCTAGGATACCAGGTGATGCTAAGCTGTCTACTGTAGATTCAAAACACCAATACTGTTTGGTATCGAAGTGGTGAATGTGTCACTAAATATGCAAATAGATGACCAAGAACTAAAGAGCAAAAAGGAAGTTAAGAAAAAATACCGTGGTGGGGTGACAATTGTGGACAAACGGCTTTGAAACAATGAGAAAGGAACAGATGTGTCGAGAAGCTGTACAGACATCTTTCCAGAAATCTCAGTCCCCAGCCTGCTCAGCAGTGCTCTGACTGGTTTGGAGCGTGTGGGCTGTAGCTAACATCTGGCTGCTCCAGCTGACACTGTGAGCATCCACTCTAGCATCACTCTAGTTGGTGCAGACTCAAAACAGTCTGTGATTCCTTCATCATGGTGTCTTCCCGCAGCCGTCTTCCTGGACTTTAATCTTAAGGCTGCTGGCTTGGCTTTGTGTCCTCCTGCCCCAGACCGCCTGAGTGCTGGGATTGTAGGCAGGCATGGCCATACCATGGAACAAAACTTTATGCTATATTTTAAATCTATTTATTTACATTTATTTATTCTTGTGGGGAGGCCATGCATGCGTGCCGTGGTTCAAGTATAGAGATCAGAGAACCAACTCGTGGGAGTCTTTCCACCATGGGACTTGTGGGGATCAGCCTCGGATGAGCAGGCTCAATGGCGAGCACCTTTATCCCCTGAGACATTCCACTGGATGGACCCCTATTCTTTTCTCCCTTCTAATAGTGAGTTTTACCGCTGGGAAAATTGAAATTGACATTGTCTTTAACATATTCTAGTCCTGGGAGGCGGAGTGCGCTGAATTGTACGCCAAGCTAGCATGCTGTGGCCTTTCCTGAGGAGCTGTGAGGAAATACCTGTTCACTCCAGATAAGGCGCCAAAGAAATGACTCCATCCAAGTCCAGCTTGGTCCATCCGAGTTGAGGTTACTTACAGAAGCGTGGGTGTCTCAAGGGCAGCTGCATCACCAGAAGGTTCCTCTGAGTATGTGTGAGGAATTCTGAAAGCCGTGTCTTCAGCTCGCAGGCTGCTCTCTAGGAGTCTTCACCCCAGTAGTTACTTACTGCATGTATGACCTTCGTCACTGGGCATGTGAGTCTGCTAAGATCTCTGGACTTCCAGAGCCTGGTACAGTCGGAGGGATTCCTGAGTGGTCAGCTTCCCGGTGTCCAGGAGGAAATGTTGGAGCTCACAGGAAGGAGCTGCAGAACATGATTAACGCTGATTATCTGGAGGGTTCTTGCCAAATCACATCAAGGTTATCACTTATCAGAACTGTTGAGTCCCAAGCGCCAGACCTAGAGACCTTTATGTGCAAGGTACTGAGCCTCCAGCTCACCATTTTCTTTGTTTTTAGATTTTCCTTTTTATTTCATGTGTATTCATGTTTGTCTGAATGTATATCTGCTTATAGTGCCCAGGAAGGGCAGAAGAGGGCATTGGCTCCTCTGGGACTAGAGAACCAGAACGTCAGGGTTTTGAGCCTGAGTAGCCCAGGAGAATGGTAGCATTATGAGTAGAAATGGGAACTTTTAAGGAGAAATGGGTTTTAAAGGGAGTTGTGCATACATTTGGTGTCACATGAGTTGTATTGAGGTGACGTTGAACACTTCCTAGTAAAAACGTGTGACGTTAGATTTATCAGAAGAGATGTTAGCCAGCATTGATCAGAGTACCAGACTTCATCTTTAACTCTTCTTTTTTCTGCCCTTCCCACTTAATTGCTTTGTTAAAATCGTTCCTTCAAACTCGGGTCACCTGCTACCTCTGGTTGTCTTTGCCGATTGCTTCAGAGGGCGTGCTGGTCCCTCTCAACTTCTGAATTTTATTATTTTTATGTGGCATTTGTTATACCCTAAGCCTGTTTTCTTTCAAACATATGTCTGTATTTTGATTTTGAGACCTGTGCAAGGGTGTGGGGAAGACGGCAAAAGAAAGTGGGGAAAGGGGGGGCTGTAAGGGGGAAAGGGAAGGGGGAGGGGAGAATGTCCCAAGTGCAGTCTGTATGGGCATTGTGGGAAACTTACTTTGTAAGCTAATTTTAAAAGTAAAAATATCTTTAAAAGTTGTAAAATCAAATGCAGTAAACTGCTTTAGAGAGCCAGTGCTTGGATGTTGGGCTCAGTGAGCCCCCAGATCCTGAATTTCTTGTAAACAACTTGTTCTCCCCTGATCTGAGTGCCTACAGCTGCTATGAGCACGAGACCCTCAGGAGTTCCTGATGGCAGGGGAATGGTTTCTGGTGCGTTTGGCTGGGACGTGGCTATCCCTATATAAGCTGCCCCTGGACACAATAAAGGGGGCATTCTGACTTCGAGGATGACCTGTGTCCCTGTCTGTCTCTGTGAGTGTTTGTGTGTTTCAATCTCCAGCCCCTTGCCCGATTCACAAACTGTATGGAGGCGCATAGAGCGCAGTCGGGTGCCGCACACTGCACATGGAAGTCTCGTTTGTATTTCTTCTCTTTCAAACTGTTCAGTTCACTGTTGCATTTATTGACTTTTGGGAAGTTAAGTTTTGTAATTCTTTATATATTTAGATATTCCCCCCCCCATCTAAAGTATAGCTGAGAGATTTTCTCCCATTCTATAGGCTATCTTGTCTGTTCATTCCATTGGTAGTTTCTTTTGCTCTGCGGAAGCCTTTTAATTTAGTGGAGTCCTGTTGGTTAATTTGGGGGACTATTTCCTGTGCTATTGAGGTCCTGTTCACACATTTCTAGCCTGTACTTATATCTTCAAATGTTTTCCCTTAGCACTTTCAAATTTCTGGTTTCTAAGTGGTCCTCTGGTTCCGTGGTTAAGAGCATTGATTCCCTGCGCCTATGTAGTGGCTCCAAACTCTCTGTAACTCAAGACTTCTGGGGTCCAGTTCCCTCTTCTGGTCTCTGCAGGCATTACATGCATGTGATACACAGATATGCATGCAAACAAACGCACACAAAGAAGTTTTTAAAAATTAAATAATCCAACATTGATTCATTGCTCAAGTTTGACAAGAACCAGGTGGCTATAGAACTATAGCTGGCTCCTGGATAAGGCTATATCTGGTATATACATCTTTTGGTCTCTGTATCATGCCTCTGCCAGTTTATTGTCTTGTGGGTATGGGAAGGNCAGCTCCCAGTCTGTACTCACTGAAGATTGTTACTTTTGTGACAGGGTCTTTTGTAGCCCAGGCTAGCCTAGAACTATATAGCTAAGAGCGGTGTTCAACTCCTGATCCTTCTGCTTTCCATCTCAAATGCTAGATTATAAACCATTCCTTGTCATCACACCTGTGCCATTAATCTCTGTATTTTTGTGGTTTTGTTAGCATTTGCTTCTTTCTGGCATCGACAGAGCAATTGGGAGACTCTTAAGAGTCAAAGCTGGCCTCCTTCCCTCAGCTAACTGTCTCACGTGTTCTTCCTTCGCGTCCCTCATTCTCTTATAGAGGACTCGTCTCAGCTCTAGACAGTGTTGACTTTTCTCTTTGTGAAGGTTCTTTGCTTGGGACTTGCCCTGTCCTTCCCTTCTTTGTTTCTATTCCTGCAGTGTTGTAGGTAGCCTGGGTTGGCCTTGAAATCATAATCCTCCAGTCTCAGTCTCCAGGGTGCCTGGATTACAAGAGTATTCCCCAATGCCTACTGCCTGTCGTGCTGATCGTGGCTTCACCTACGATGATGGTTAGGGATCAGGATCTCGCCCAGAACCTGGAAATCATACTGATTGACTAGACTGGCAGACCAGCAGGCTGTGGGGGATCCACCATTCCCTGCTCCCCACAGGTCTAAGGTTACAGATGCATGCCATTGCGCCAGGCTTCTATGTGGGTGCTGGGTATTCAAATTTGGATGCTCATGCTTGCACAACAGCCATGTTACCAACTGAGCCACTCCCCCCCACCCTTTGATCTTTTGCTTGGGGTCTTTGATGGGTAATTTTAGTAGAGGCACATGATAGAGATGACTATCTACTAGTTCGATCTAAGAAGCTTCTAGAATTGTAATGCATGATTGTGTTGTACACTTTACCCTTCTCTGGAAGAAGTGGCCCCTTCCAAAGCCAGAATCAGGTGTTGTGACACACATATGTAATTCCAGCATGTCTGAGGCAGGTGCGGAAGGCTGGCTGCCATTCTGANGCTGGCCTGGTCTACAGAGGCATTTCTAGGCTAGCCAGGGATAAGGAACAAGACTTTGTCTCAAAAAGCTAAAAATGAAAACAAGCAAACCCAAAAAAAACAAAACAATCAAAAAACAGGCTGGAGAGATGGCTCAGCTGTTAAGAGTGCAAGACTTGGGTCCAGTTTCTAGCACCCACGTAAAAGCTCACAACCATTTGTATTTACAGCTCCAAGGGATCTGATGTCCTCTTCCGGCCTCTGAAGGCACCAGGTTTGCACACAGTGCACATCCATGTGTGCAGGCAAAGCACCCACCCATACACATTAAATAAAAATGAATCTTTATTAAAAAGCCAGAAACCAAAGAAATTATTTAAAATGTTTATATTATTTATTGGTATATGTGCACGTGTATGGGGGTGCACAGGTGCACACATTCCATGGTACACACGTGTGTGGAAGCACAGGTGCACACGTTCTATGGTGCACGCGTGTGTGGGTGCACAGGTGCGTGCATTCCATGGTGCATTTGGAGGTCAGGGAACAGCGTTTGGTAGTTAGTGCTCACCTACAATGATGTGTGCACCCAAGGATCAAACTCAGGTGCTCAGGTTTGGCCAAAGGTGACTTTATTGGCTAAACTGCCCCCACTGACCTCCCCCCAAATACTTTTATAGAGAGAGAGAGAGAGAGAGAGTCTCTCTCTCTCTCTCTCTCTCGCGCGCGCGCACACACACACACACACACACTCTCCCCCCTCTTATACACACACACACACACACACACTTTCTTCCTCTCTCTCTCTCTCTCCACCCTCTCACCCTTCCTCTCTGTCTCTCACTCACACACACAAACATAGGTGTTTTTTTGTTTTGTTTTTCTTTAAAGAGACCACCACATTGGCTACTTTTGTACCACTGTGGCCAATTTCACTTTAGAAAGATTTTGAAGGGTGCAGTCCGTGGTCATTTGCCTGCAGGTGCTTGGGTAAGCCCCGGCTGCCACGGGAGCATAGGGAGGAGCTTCTCCGCGGATGGCCGGAAGCAAAGAGATCATTTGCTGCTTTCCTTAGGCACACATGGTTCCGCTGGCCACAGGCTGCACTCAGGAGAACGCTAAACTAATACCATTGTAGTCTGGCTCTAATCTGATTATACCTCGGCTCCAGCCTTCTGCTCTCTGGACCATACTCTCAGGATTTCCTGGCATTCACTTTTTGTTAGTAATCAGGTGAAGGGAGGCCACAGTGTAGCGGCCTGAGGCCTCTTCACCGTAGATAGTCATCTTTGGTCAGGAGCGGAAACAGTGTAATGGGAACTTCTGCCCCAGGTGAATGAATGGCTTTTGGCTGGAGGTGGGAAAGCCTGGAGAGCAGCTTAATCCTGGCTGGGGGAGGGGGAGGTGTTCACGATGAAGGCTGCCTTCCCTTGGGGGTGAGAGACCTGGCAGAGGGCAGTGTGATAGAGTTCATATGTTCTGCTATTCAATCTGAAGCCGTTTCATTCCTTGGAGGAACAAGAGCAACCATCAAACGGTGAAGAGTCAGTCAGGGGGCTGGAGAGATGGCTCTGTGGTTAAGAGCATTGACTGCTCTTCTAGAGGTCCTGAGTTCAATTCCCAGCAACCACATGGTGGCTCACTACCACCTGTAATAAGATCTGGTGCCAACTTCTGTCTGCAGGGACACATGCAGGCAAAACATTGTATACATAATAAATAAAGAAGTAAATAAATCTTTTTAAAAAAAGAGTCGATCGGGTTTTCCAGCTACAGCAGTTTGAAAGCGAATTTTAGTTGTACACTTGGGAAGAGGGAACTCGATCAACAATTGCTTCCATCAGGTTGGCCTGTGGGCATGTCTGTGGGGCATTTTCTTGGTTGCTGATTGAGGTAGGTGGGCCCACAGCCCGTTGTGGGTAGTGCTTCTCCTAGGCAAGTGAGTCTGGGCAAGGCTGGGCTATATAAAAAGGGTGGCTGAACCAGCCACGGAGAGCAGGTGGGAAGGCAGCAATTCCTCTTTGCTCTCTGCTTCAGTTCCTGCCTGGGCATCCCTCCAGGGTGGATTGTAACATGTAATTCCAGTACCCCCTTCTTCCCTCAAGCCATCTTTGTTCAGTGTTTGATCGCAGCAGCCGAAAAGAGCAGCGAGAAGTAAAAGGTGACTGCCACCAACCGGACCTGACAGTTTCCCTACCCCCACCCCAAGTTTGCAGGCTGCACGCGTGGGTGAGATCAGCCCTTCCTGAGGAGCATTTCCCAAGCTCACTTATTAGGACAAGGGCTTTTGTGGGATTAGCCATGTACCTATCACCACCTTTTATTATGATGCTTCTGATGTGTGTTTTGAGCTAGAAGGCTAAGCATAAAAAGGAACTTGCCCGAACCTCCCACCCTCTCCCCAAATAGTAAAACAACTCAAGTTCAGTTTCCCCTCTGTCTCACAACATAGACATTTCTGACCTATGTGAGGTTCTTTACCACAAACAAAACAGGTAAGCGGCCAGTTCTGCAGCAGTCTGCGCCTCTGAGGTGTTCGGATCCAATTCAGTTTTGACACTGTGGGATTGGATATCCATGGGGAAGTAGCGTCATGTCCCACAGGCTGAGGGCTGAACCGCAAGACTCCCCTCTGCAGGTGCCAGTCCCAGGTGGCTTCACCTATGGTTCTGACCCACCAGCTGTCATCAGGCTTCCCACAGTCCTCTCTGCAGGGTTCATTAATGGGCTTATCACTCACAAAACTCAAGGAGACAGGTGGAAGCTATGGCGTCCTTTTTGGAACGTGCCGTCCTCCGAGAAACACCTTGTGTCCATCTTTCTGGAAGCTCTTTCAGTCCTTCTCTGGTGTCCTTGTGGGGTTTGCTGCACAAATATGACGGAAGCATGGGTCCAGTGTGGAAGTGTGTTGGAAAAGGCATGATGTAATGCTAACAGACGGAACCCCCCACTGAGGCCTGTCCAGATTCTTGGCTTCCTTTTCCTGAGTGTGGGCAAGACCCCGTCTGAAAGGAGGGTTTTATCTCCTAGCAGACAAGGCAGGTTAGATAAAGGCAGGGCAAGAGGTCTTCTGTGCCTATGGCCTGTTGCTCTGGTTTCTACGGACTGCTAATTCATAGTCTGGGGCTGGAAGTCTGGACGAGATGCCCTGCAGGAGCTCGGTTTGAGGAAGTTTGTTCCCCTTTCTTCTGTCAAGAGGAAGACCCAGGGGAAGATAGCAGCGGCCAGCAAGGGATGGCTTATAAGCCATTTAGGCCTCTTTGTCCAACAGAGTCCTTCATTTTCAATTCCTCTTTCAGTTTGCACTTTGGTTTTGAGCCTGGGTGTCCTGTAGCGGATGCTGTCCTTGAACTCACTGTGCAACCAGGAACGGCCTTGAACTCTTCACTGCTCTAGTGTCTCTGGTGCTGAGGTGGTAGGCACGCGCCACCAGGGCCAGGTCTCTACGTGTGATTTTCTATAACTGAATCATGACTAGAATAATATGTCGCCAGTTTTCTGAAAGCCTAGCCCAAGGGAAGGGAGGTGTGTGGGCTGGAGAGGAAGGTAGAGAAAAGGCCAGCAGTAAATGAGGCCAGGTGATTTTTTTGTTTTGTTTTTAATAGGAATTGGTGCTTTCTCCTGAGCACCGACAACACAGCTTCTACTTCTCATTGTAATGTTATTATTTATTTTCAGTGTTCACAGACATTCCAGATTTTAGATGTTTCTTTCACGTTGAGGATGTTTTTCATTCTTTATCTTTTTGTTCTTATTTAAATTTTATTTTGTGTGGGGTGTGTGTATATGTCAAAGGTTAACTTGTGGAAATTACTTCTACCCTGTGGTTCCTCAAGGTTCCAGCCTTGATAGCAGGTGCTCTTCTTACTTAAGCTGAACAGCCTTGCTGGTCTGAGTCCTCGTTCTCTCTGTCTCTCTCTCTCTGTCTCCCCTCCCCCCGGCTTGTACATTGGCATATTTGGGACGCAAAGGCTTTGCTACTTGCAGTCAACCACTGTCAAATAAAATACTGGAAAATTTCTCTTTTGTTGTTGTTCCAACAACAAGCTTACAGGGCGTGATGCCTTCTTGTTCAGACTACCTGTGTGGGTTATCAGCAGTTCATGCTCCCACATGCTCTACATTGTGTGAAAGACAAGAGAAAGGTCCAAAATAGGTGAAAGGTGATGATATTGGGGGCACTAATGGAAATGAGGGACAGTGAGACCCACAGATAAGGATTTTCCCAGCCTTCCTCTTTGTCTAGAGACTCTCTTCCTGAGAGGAAGCAGAGGTAAATTTGGGTATAGCTCTCACGGACAAATATTTATGAATTTATGAAATTCCCTCTATATTCCAGGAGCTGTGCTACAGTCCGACAAGAGGCTGCCATTTGAGACTTGGTGTGCTCCCGGGGGCACAGCTAACAAGTGAACAAGAAGTTCACACTCGGATCTATCAAGTACCAACAATGTAATCCTTGTCTGTCCCCCTGTTCGCTACAGTGTATTTGTAACTGTCAAAGCATATTCCACAGTGTAACTGCAGAGAGAGCCCCCTCCCCCTGCAGAGAGTGACACTGATGTATACTTTCTAGGTTTGTCATCTTCTGGCTCAATTTTCAGTCCCTTGTCATAGGGATTTGGTTTTCATGGCATTTAACTCGGGTGAACGTCCGACTTACCGTCCAGTAGATAGAGGTAGCGATTCCTCTCAGTTCTGTTTGTGTAGGATGGCGAGACAGGCTGCTTCTCCAGGCTGTCACTGGTAACTCTCGGCCATTAAAACTTGTGCTACTCACCGGGGATTGGGCTTCCTTTTTTCCCCCCGCTGATCTCAGTGATGGAGGCTGGAAGTGGGAAACAGGCTAATCACTTGCCATCCTTGCTATTTCTGATCTGTGCTGCCCAGCTCAGCATAATGACCACCTACGACTGTCGGTACTTAACCCCTGTCTGATGTGAACGAAGGTGGCTGCTGAGCCATCCAGGTGTGGTGACGTGCTGTAATCCCTGGGCTCCAGAGAGTGACATGGGAGGATTGTTGAGCTAAAAACTAATTTCAGATGCAGTCCATGTTGTCGGGAATTTCCTTACCTAGCTCAGGAATTCAGAAAGGACAGGCTAACACTCTGCTGTGTTGTGGTGAGGTGTGAAGGGGAGACCCACTCTTCAGAACATCAGCCAGGGCCTTAGTGCCGATGGGAAGCGGACACTGCTTTCACACATTCCTCACGGCAATTGTGCACGGTTCAAATGGTCTTACCCAAATTATGCCTCCAGGGTAGTGTGTGTCTAAGATGGTTCTAAGGTCCACCCATGGGGAAGATCTGAAGCCCGGTTGTAGCAAGGCAGTTCCTCTAAGAAGCAAATCCCTCCAAGTTCTGTCTTCCTTCAGTGGATGCTGGAGCAATTTTTTCAGAACAGGGCATTGTGGGAAATTCTTACAGAGCGGATGACTGGTTTGTTGCTGAATGAGCATACAAGGTCTGACTTGAAAAGTTACACAGGAGGTGTTTTAGAAAGAGGATTTGGTGTGATTTGGGGTGCTGTGATTAGGGGGATAGGTGGTTTAAAGGGGTCATTGTGAGTGGAAGAGACAATTAACTTGCAGCTAATTATTTCGTAGTTAGAATTTTCTAGCTCGTGTTGATTTGCTCTCCTGTTTACTGTTCTCTGTGGACTTTGTAGAGCCTATCTTAGATTATGTAATTTCTTGGAGATTCCAGAGACCCGGCTGCATTTCGAGAGGTTGGGATTGAAGTGAGGGGGTGGCTGGTTATAGTAAAATCCTTTGCCAGATGTTGCGGCCAGTTGTTTTCTCTTGGCTTTGTGACTCGCACGCTGTCATCATAGAAAACAGTTAGTGCTCCTGGCCTTGTACACACAGACGGACAGAACTTCCCATCTGTCTAGAGCTGCGTAGGTTTTCCAAGGGATTCTCAGCTGCTTGTGTTACACACTCCCGCAGCCCTGAGAAATGAGGTGAGTTGAGGCAGCAGCTGTGGAGACTTAGAATGACTGAATGGTTTTCCCAAGTCACATGGGCAGTGAGTAACTGGGCCAGAACTAGGTGTAGCTTGCCTTCCAGCCTACATTCTTTTCCTGGTGTGACTAGCAGGGCCCCAGATGACGGTGACCCCCTTGCTTGCTCGCTCCGATGTCTCCTGAGTTCCTGGTACTCGGGCTTACCATGAGGCACTTACTCAGAGATGTGTCTGCTGATTCACAGTTCAACATCCTTTTCCTCGCTTTCTCTTCTCATAAATTGATTTCTGCATATCCTTAAGCAGCAGATGTAGGCTTTTTTTGGCTATTAGAACTTAATGTTAAGAGTCTTTCTTAATTAGTGATGAATTTGTTATGTGGGAAGCTTTCAATTTTAGTTCTATTATAAGTCATGGTTGTTACCCATCAATCTAAAGTGGAAAGAGGGCAGGAGAGAATCATGTTTTAACAGATATTTAGTTAGTTTTGAGATAAGGTCTTATGTAGCCAACCTAGACTACATAATGAGTCCCTTAATCAACACTTAATGTATATTAGTTAGGCATTGTGGCATGCAGCTGGGAGGTGGAAGACAGGAGGATCAGGAATTCAGGGCATCCTTGGCTATATAGAAAGTTCTGGGATATATGAGATTTTGTCTCAAAAAGCCAAAAGAAAAACAAGAAGTAAACCAAACACACTGAGAATCTGGCTGTAGAACTCTGGCCTAACACCAGCAAGGCCCCAAAGTTTTAAATATAAGAGGGATCTTTTTTTACAAAAGGCCTGTTTTCTAGGGGGTCCCGGGAACCGGTCTGATGTGGGACAGCTGTGTGTGGCACAAGGCCTAGAAGGGAGTGCAGAGAGTTGTGAAAAATAAGGCTCACTATGGAGGGTCTCGCTGATGGGCCAGCGTGACTGGCACTCAGCTGTGGGCAAAGCTAGTGAATCGAGGCTTCTCAGTCCTCTGTCTGATGACCCTGGCCATCTAGAGAGCTCTTCGGCGTGCGCTTGGTAAGCAGCGGATTGTTGAAAAGTCTGGCTGGGAAGTTGGTTGTGTTGTAGCTTTGCATCCAAGAGAAAGCAAAGTGGGGTTCTGTAACGTTCTCCGCCAGATGCGTTTCCAAGCATGCTCTCCCCAAGGGGTAAGATTCTGATAAGAATAATCGTAGCACTGACCATGGTGCCACATACCTGGACTCTGAACACTTGGGAGGTGGAGGCATAAGGACTAGAAACTCAGTCATCCTTGGCTAAAGAGGACATTGGAGGCCAGCCTGGACTATATTTCTACAGTTGCTCTCCAGAATGCTGTGTACTTGCGACCGTGTGCCCTACTCACATGACTTTCAGGAAATGAGAGACCTGGGAATGATTCCGGACAGGATGGCCTCAACCCAACAATAGCTCAGCTTCCAGCTTTCCAAACAGGAGTGCCTGGACTATTGATGCCTTTGCTGAGGTCCAAATGCTGGCGGCACCCTGCAGACATCAGAGTTAAACTTTAAAAGTTCTGTAATCTTCGTTGCTAATGTTTTCTCTTGGTCTGTAGTCTTTATCTGTGTACCTTATATGTATGTTTTGTTCAAATGTATGTCTGTGCACCACGTGTGTGCCTGGGCAGAAAGAGGGCACCGAATCCCCTGAAGCTGGTCGTGAGCCGCCATGTGAGTAGGGCCTCTGCAAGAACAAGTGGGGTTTTGGTTTTTGTTTGTTGTTTTGTTTTCTTTGGTTTGTTTTTTGAGACAGGGTTTCTCTGTAGCTTTGGGGCCTGTCCCGGAACTTGCTCTATAGACCAGCCTAGCCTTGAACTCGCAGAGATCCCCCTGCCTTCTGCCTCTCAGTGCTGGAATTAAAGGTATGCGCCACCACCACTGGCAAGAACAAGAACAGGACTTTTTAACCAGAAAGCTCTCTCTTTAGTAACCTAACTGTATATAAGCTCAAAATAAGTGTATGGCTGTTAATTTTACCCAAACAGGAATAGGTTGCAAAATCATATATAAGGAAGAGAGACTGTAGCTTGAAGTCGCTGATGCTGGACCTTAAAGGAAAAACAAAACAAAACAAAACAAAAACCCTGAAAGTCTATCTTAATGCTTGCAGAGAGGGCTAGTTATTTTTCTCAGACAGTACCTCTTGGGTACAGTGACACTGCATTCTTGGGACAACCTCTTCACAGCCCTCACTTGGTGCCTCTTTTGTGATAAACAAAGCATGAGAATGAGCAGAGCTTTAAGGCAGCTCTTAGCGGGGCTGCAGCCTCCTGTATTAGGCTGGAAACCTGCAGCCTTCTCCCCATTCCTCTGCTGCCAGCAGGTAGGTACTTCCTCAGAGAACCTTGACTAGCTGGCTGTCTTTTTAAAGTCATGTGGAGAGTTTAACAGTTTCTCAAGGCAGGGAGATGGCTCAGAGGGTCCTTGTCACTAAGCCTACGGACCTGAGTTTGATTCCTGGAGCCCGCATGGTGGAAGGAGAGAAAGTTGTCCTCTGACCTTCACACACGTTACTCTCCACACCTGCAGGCACACATAACGGGTAATTTTAATTCAACACCCCCCCCACGTGTGTTGCATTGCTGCTTACTATTAAAGCCTCCAAATGAAAGGAATTCTGGAGTTTTGTTTTTAGCTGCATTGCTACACCGTTGGCTGACTTAAATAAATAATAATGGCAGCAGTTATCATGGAGAAAAAAACAGTGTGGGCACAATTGTGCCCTTGACAGGGCAAGTGCTGTTTAAATGTTTGCTATGGTTTGTCTGCTTAGCTGTCTATGCGATTGCATTGGCTCTGGTTCATTCCCATGCAGTAAAACCTATAAAAGCAAGAAATCAAGGGATCATTAATGGCAAAAAAATTAAGTCATTTTGTCTGTTTGTAAATAATAACCACATTACTGGAGATATAGAGAATAAGTAAAGAAGAAAAAGAAAAGTAGCATCAGTCTGGCTCATCTACATGTTCTGATATTCTTGTTTGGAGAATACAGGCAGTATCAAAGTGCGCATGCCACTTCCAGCCTTGCTCTTCATATTCAGTGTTGTTGAAGAGGGTTTGTGTCCGGGCTTCTATGAAGGCACACTCGTCCTTTAGTTATTGACTGCCTTTGCTGGCTGCTCTTCGCAGTGTGGAGACGGGGGAACAACAACAGAGCACCCTTTCTGTTTGCTCTTTGAGATGGGTCTTTGTACGTAGCTGTGTAGCCCAGGCTGCCCTTGAATTCACTGTGTAGCCCAGGCTGCCCTTGAATTCACTGTGTAGCCCAAACTTATTTGAGCTCATTACGTAGCTCAGTCTGGACTAGAACTCAGTCGTCTTCCTTAGCTCTCAGAATGCTAGAGTCCCAGGAACATACATCAAGCACAGCTTCAGGAACCATAGATCATCATGATTTTTTTTTCATGTAACTTAGAAAGAACATCATGACTGGGAATGACGCTAGGCTTGATAGTGCTATGCACGACTTTATTGTAGGCATGCTTAAAACTAGGGAAAACGTGGTGAGTAGACCTCTGTGAAGTGGAAGCTGTAAAGCCAGCTGGCTTCTAGTGCACATTTAAGCTAACTTGCTTTGGAGTGGGGTGGAGGGAGAGAGAATGAGAATATCCTTGCCGGAGAGCAGTGGAGCCTGCACCCCAGCCACCTCCTGCACGCCAGGCTGGCCGTGTCCAGCGGCAGCCCTGCTGGCATTCCTTGGTCTGCTTGGCTCCTGCACAGTGAATGTTTACATGTGAGCAGGGCAGGGTTCATGGCCAGGTGTCTGGCAAGAGACTTAGTCATCCACAGAGCATATGACTTGCCCTCAGTGCTAAATTAGAATCCAACCTAAGTGACCAAGTGTTCAAGATGGTAGGAAAAGAATTTGACTCAATGCGGTGATATCTGGTGTGTACAGACGGCCACATCCGGGTGGGTAACTCTTGTCAGAATGGCGTGAGGGTGCTCATGAGTGGCCCAGTGCTTGCCCAAGAGCAAGGGGGCCTGCCTTTGAAACCATGGCCCAGCCATTGATGCACTGCAAGCTTTGGATTCATTCTTTCCCTCCC
>LOEQ01001852.1:435342-452298 GCA_001685075.1 Bramus lutescens
AATAAATAAATAAATAAATAAATAAATAAATAAATAAATCTTTAAAAAAAAAAGTTGGCCTTGCCTTGTCGCTGGAGTGAAGAGGAACCGAGATAAACACTTCAGAACCGATTGCTCTCTGCAGTTTCAGATCTGCAAGTTTGAGTTCAGAAGAAACTGTACTTACTATACAAGATGGGGGCTGGGGAACTCAGGTGGAGCCAGTGCTGAGAGGGGGGCCACCCCAGCCCCCAAAACAGACCACACCATAATCAGCAACATGGGTGGAGGGCAGTCGGTATATGAAGACCATTTTAAAAGGAAAATCTATAAACTGAAGTAGCTCAGTAGTTATTCTTTAGTAAACCGAGTCACAGGGAGAAGCCCACCGTGGTATCGAGGATAGTCAATAGGGGGTACAAGAAGAGTCACAGATTTAAAGACAGAAATGCTAAGGTGGCGAACTGCAGAATTCTGAACACTTTTGTAAAAGGCCATTAAAAGAAAGCGTTCGTGTAGGCTCCAGGTGTAGGCAGTGTCTTTCACTGTGTTCTGCACATGGAAGCTGGGAAAACCGTTCCACTTAATAGGAAATACGTCTGTTGGGAAGGCTGGATGAAGTGGGTAGAGAAACAAACTAGAACACAACCAAACAAGTGAGAACCGCAGCCAGAGAGCAGACAGCTGGTCGTCGTACAAGCCTGCTGGGTGTGACTCTTTCTCAAACGGGTCACAAGCTTTGGTCTTCATGCATGTTGTATTTGCAATAAGGGGTTTTCTTTGACTGATTGGTAGGTAATTTCCAGTGGTGGATGACTCTGATTTGGGAGATGTAATCTGAGAGTGACTGAAGGAACACTGTGGTAATTTCATGCCACAAGTTTCAAGAACTTTGACACATCCATTCCTAGGGGAGAATCAGAGCAGTACAGATACAGGGGGCTTCTCAGAAGCAGACAACTGACAGAAGCTTCTGTCTGGGTCTTGTTTTGATAAGCCTTGGTGGTAGCTGGGTTAAACAACACTTGTTAGTCACCGTATGTAATCCAGTCCAGGAGTGACGTGATGGCATCCCACACAGAAAATGGGGCTACTTCATCCTGTAGTCTGCAAGTTAGCCATTGGGCAGCTGTGGAAGCATTTCTGCTCAGTTTCCTGTGCTGAGCTTGGGTGCCTGCTGGACTGCTCCCCACTTCCTGGCTCTCCTGTTCTCATTCCTGCTGTGAGTCAGACTCTGGTTTAGCCTGTCCTATTGTTGCATTATTAACAGAAACTGGGAGAATGCAGAGCAGTGAGCAGCCAGCTCTGGTGGTGACCTCCTTTACCTGAGTGTAAAGGAGCTCCAAAGCCACACTGCACCTCAGGGCAACACGGAGGAGGACGTAGGGAGTTCCTGTCGCGCCCCATGTCTCCACACACCCAGAGCCTCCCTCACATGGTGGTTGTTGCATGTGCATAGTGACAGATTGTCACTCAGAGTCGTTCATTTAAATCTTCATGGTAGATATTGTTTGTTTTGACAGATGAGATTTATAGTTTCAGCACCCTAGAAATCGGCTTTATCAGTATGTCCCATCTTCCCTTCTGAACCGCAACAATCTTTTTCAGAACGCCGTTTGGTTCGAACCATACAACAGACAACCTTTTCAGACTGATTCTTTTACTTAGCAGCGTCCATTGAAAGTTAATCCATGTCCATCCATGGCCCGATAGCTCATTTCTTTTTTGTTCCAAATCGTCGGTTGGTTGTTTCCTTACCTAATGAACAGCTCGGTTGCTTCCAAGAGTTTGAAGTTTATCAGTGAAGCTGCTGTAAGCGTCTGTCGGCAGAGCTTTGCATGTGCATTTCATCTCATTTGGTTAAATAGCAGAAGCTCAGTTGCTATGTCCTACAAGAAGGGTGTGCTCCGGTTGGTAAGGAGATTGATACTAGGCTAGCTCCCAAAGTGGCTCTGTCTCCAGTAATGCATGAGAGTTGACATCTGGATGGTGTTGACACCCTGCTATTGTTCCGGTTTGTATTTTTTTCTGGGTTTCCCCTTTGTTTTGTTTTCGAGACAATGTTTCACCTGTTGCCCTGGAACTCACTGTGTAGACCAGGCTAAGGCTCAGACTACCTTGAACTTGTGGGCTGTCTTCTCTAGCTTCCTGAATCCCTGTTGTCTACTTTTTTTAGTCATGCTTTCTTTTAAAAACTTTAAAGTTTTTTTTCTATTTATTTATCTTATTTTGTGTGTATAAATGTTCGTCTGCATGTGTGCATGCCTGGTGCCTGGGAACTGGAGTTGTAGATGGTTGTGAGTCACCCTGTGGATACTGAGGGCTGAACTCAGGTTCTCAGCAAGAACAAGTTCTAACCACTGAGCAGTCTCTCCAGCCTTATGCTTTTCTTTTCTTTTCTTTCTATTTTGTCAAAGTCTCTCCATGTAGTGGTAACTGGCCTAGAACTCACTGTGCAGACCAGACTGACTTCCTCCCAAGCACTGGGATGAAAGACGTGAGCCACCATGTCCCTCCCATGCTTGATTTCTTATCAAGTTTTAAGGCATCTTTATTTTGGATAGCAATTCTTTATTAGATATGTCTTTTGCAATTTATTATTATTATTATTATTATTATTATTATTATTATTTGTCCCGCCTGTCTTCTCATTCGCTTGACAGTATTTAATAGAAGTTTTAACTTTAGTTTGTTTGTCTTGCCAATGATTTGTTTTGCGGACCGTCTATGATGTTGTATGTAAAAACTGTTATCCATGCCCTAAAGTCATCTATATTCTCTCTTGTAGGTGTGCTTTGTTTTATTTGTTTTTGAGGCAAGAATCTCACTCTTCAGCATGTGGCCTGGATCTTACTATGTATAGCCCTGCCACCCCACATGGTGACTCTCCCCCTTGTGCTTCCTGTGTGCTGGGGTCACAGGCAGGAGTCACCACACCCAGCTAAACTACAGGGTCAGGCCTGTTACCCTTGGGTTTGTGTTTCATTTTGAGCTGTCCGTAAGCAGTGTAAGCTCTATGTCCTCGGAGGACCCTGGGCTCAAAAAAGACGGGAGAAAATTGTCTTCGCTTGATCTTTTTCTAGCACCCGAATCTCCAGCCGCACTGACACATACTGTAATGTTTGCGGCTGTGTGCACAGATTACATAGGGATTTAAGCGTTTTTAGCTTGTGACCTTTGCTGCCATTTATTGACACTATTTCAGGGTTGGGGTTCAGAGCTACAGCCAACCTCATTAACATAAACCTTTGACTGTCATCTCTGATAGTTATGTTCAGGAAAAATGTAGAGACCTGGAAGGTTATGTATCCTTTTGGTCCTACCTTCAGATTGAACAACCATCAACTAGTTCAGCGGTCCTTTATCTTACATTTCTAAAATCTTAAAATCTCCAAAAAGCCGACAGATGATCTGAACTGATAGCGAAATATATTCATCTCTTGGACTGTTGTAATCTGATTTAGGAGTTCGATTGCCTTTCCCACTCTGGAGGAGGTATTATATAATATTCATCTTTCAAAAATCTTTTTTAAAAATCTGAAACATCTGGCTCCCAGGAGTTCTGTTAAGGGATTGTGTATCTGAATTGACTGTGTTTGAGCTGTGCCTCGCAGGAGCTTAGTCCATCTTTTTCTGACAGACTTGTAAGTTGTGTAAGGCACCAGGTTTTGGGAAAGCTCTGTACTGTAGAGTTAGTACTTCCACAGTTAGTTCAGAGTTCTGGGTGGGACCTGCTGAGCTGGGAGAGATGGCTCAGTGCTTGTGGGTACTCACGTTTGTGCAGAGGATCAGGATTTGAATTCCAGCACCTGTATTGTGCCACTCACAACCATCTTCTGGCCTCCAAGGGCACCCATACCTACGTTTACGTGCACATAAGTCAAGTTTAGAAAAATGTCTGTTTGCTGCAGCGAATATCACCATCAAAGCCTCTGTTGCGTGTCCTGTAGATCCGTGCTGTGAATCTCATGTCTGAATTTAGACATTTATCTCCGAACCTCTCAGGGTGTGGCTTACTTTGTTATTTAAGTGTATTTTGATATAAGAATTGCAGCTAGTTGATTTCGGCATCTGTCGTGGGTCATCAGGTGTCCCAGCCTGTGTGAGGAGCAAATCCTGGTGTGCACGTTCAGATTTCAGTGACATTACTGTTCCTGTGCCATGCTGCAGTGTGATATTTGTTCTTTCATTCCGCACTTCGTGTTTATAAGCAGATGGAAAGTTTATACATAACTTATGTTCTTAAATGGGAAAACTACAACCGGCTTGTAAATATCTTTGGGTAAAGTAACAGGCAGATACATTTAACAGAATACTTTGCAAATAAGCGTCTCTAGCTAACATTGTGTGAAAATGGTGGTTTAGTGACTCTGCTTCTCTTGACTGCAGGCCAGCAAGTCAGTGGAGGAAGTTTTTATATGTAGTGTGAACCAAGGCGTTCTTGCACTTAATGCTATTATAAGTAAAACAGAAGAAATGAAAATGAACTAATTTGGAGATGATTTTTCCTGTGCGCTGTTTGTTTGGGTGTATTATTAATCTCGCAAAAGTACACGATTTCCCCATCTGTTACTACCATCTATGTAGTTTTTTTCTTGAAACAAATAGCTTGCTGATGAGATGAACTGTGATTCATCTTTATCACAACATAGTGTCTCCCTTTCCTCCACACCTAGTCTTTCTTTTGTTTGTACTTAATCCTTCAAATTATGCTCCTTCTCGTCTCCTTTCTAGCTTTGTTTGTTTCATCTTATTCAGAGGGAGGGATTCATTATATAGCTCACAGTAGCTCTGAACTCAATTTTCTTCGCTCAATCTCCCTAGTCTTTGGATTACTGGTGTGTGCCATCACACCCTCCAACAAGCTTTTTCAGAGATTTCTGTTTGTATTTAGAAACTGGTTTTTAGGAGAGGAAGGTGTGTGGGGGTTGTAAACAAAGAACGGTATTTAAGAGCTGTGGGGTTGTGTCCTTATGATACATACAGTAATCTTTATGGCACCAGAGGTCATAATCTACTCAACCTTGTCCCAGTGCCTGGGACACTGCTTGGCATACAGTGAGCAGACAGGAATTGTCTGTTAAATGGATGAGTAGCTATGAGTTTCTCTGCTCTTATTACTGGTGTTTTTGAGACAGGGTCTCACTGTGTTGCCCAGGCTGGCTGAAACTGGTGATCCTCCCGCCTCAGTCTTTTGAGGATTGGCATTATGAGTATGTACCACCATGCCTGCTCAGTTTTGCCTTATTTAACATTTTCTTGGATCATTTAAAGTTCCCTATCATATCTGATTCTTTAAATATTGACATTGTTGGAACACAAGACTGCCTTTCAATTATTCCTGTGTGTTTACTTTGACTATGTATTTTTACTTCCTTGTGTGAGACCCAGAGGAGAACCATAGATGACCTGGGCATACTTACGCCACTGCTCATCTTACTATTGTAACAGTTTAAGGGAGGTATAAACCCAAGAAACTGACCTGGTCTGGGGGGCGGGTGGGATAGCGGCTTCTGTGCGGCAAAGTCCATAATGACCATTCTATCTATTGTTTGTGTGGTGTTCCTCCTTGAAACCACAGGTCCTTGATAGCGCTGCCTCTGCCCGGAGGATGTTCTCCTCTGCCTAAGAGCAGACCTCTACCTAAGATCACATCAGCCCCTCTCTTGAAAACTCAGAGTCAGCGCATCATTACGTAGAAAATGAAACAAACATTCTCTGGCTGAGTAAAGTCCATGCACGTTCTAAACCGGCTTTACTGCCTCTTTTGGCACATGCCTCCAGCAGGAGACACACTGGATGCCCCCAGGAATTGGATAGGGCACCATTTGCCTTTTGGTGTTTGGACTGTCTTCAGAAGCAGGACATTCCTGTGTGTCATTCCCTGTGTCTGTGTCCAAATCCCATTCTTAAAAGGATCCCATCGTGAGATTAGCAGCCATTCTAATTCAGCACAATCGCAGCTCATCTTGTTCATCTCCAAGCACTTTATTTCTAAACAAGGTCTGACTCGTGGGTGCAGGAGTTAGGACTTTTCTTTTTTTCTCTTTTTTATGAGGTTAGGGGGGCATGATACTAGTCATAGTTTTGTTAACATGGGGTGTGTGTGTACATATATGTGTTTATATACATATACATGCACACACACATACACACACATATATGTCACTCATTTTGGTGTGATTTTGTTTTATTTTTGAGAAGGAGTCTTGTTCTATAGCCCAGGCTGACCTTGAATTTTCCTAGTTTGGGTTATAGCACATATATACTTTAAAGAGATGTAGTTTTTGTACCTCAAATCCTTTGCATTATTGTTATTGTTACTTTTCAGGGAAATAATTCATGTTTTGGTTACTTACTTTGTAATTTTGTTGGTGTAGAGTTGAGAAATGAGGGGTTCTGACCAAGCAGACAGCACCATGCAGTTTAAAGTTTTTATTGTCCCCATCTAAACTCGGGTTTAGTGCTTGTAGGTGTGTGTGCCTGTTGTAGCACATAGGTAGAGGGCAGAGGGCAACTCAAAGGAGTGGGTGGTTTTTTGTTGTGTTGTGTTGTGTTTCTTCCTATAGGTGCCATCCCAGAGACCTTCCCAAGGTGATGAAGCAGGCCCAGCTGGAAGTCTGGCCGCAGGCCTGTCTCATTCCAAAACACCACATCACCATACTTGGCTATACTTTCCTCTAGGAATATTTCAAATGGCAAATGCCAAAATGATGCTGACTGGATGTTTTTCTCCTTTTATGAAATACTTTGAAGGCATTTGGGTTAAAAAAAAGTTGGACAATCTGATACACACACACACACACCCCTTCTTCCTCTATTCTCTGCCTCTATTTTATCTCCTTTCCTTCTTTTTCTAAGACATGGTCTCGCTTTGCAGTCCAAACAAGCCTAGAATAGAGTCTAGGTTGGCCTCAAATTTGCTTTCCTTCTAATACCACCACATCAAGCAGCTGACTTTTTTGTTTTGTTTTGTTTTGAGACAGGTTTTCTCTGTGTGTAGCCCTGGCTGTCCTAGAACTCTCTCTGTAGACTAGGCTGGCCTCAAACTCAGAGATCCACCTGCCTCCACCTCTGGAGTGCTGGGATTAAAGGCGTGTGCCATCCGCTGCCCAACTATCTCCTGTCTTTTAAGTGAGAAAGAATGTGAATCTAATAAAATGTTATGGTGATTATTGAATTTGAATTCTAGAGATACTACTATCTTTTAGCCTAACTGAAATTCTAACTGGTCGCCCTCAAGGTTTTCTGTGTACGCTCTGCAGCTTTGGCAGATGTAATTCTATGTGCAGTAGGGATCATACAGCTACTATAAAGGGACTAAGTCCTTATCTTTTCCCCTTTCTTTTCTGTTTGTTTTGAGAGAGGGTCTCACTTTTTGTTGCCCTGGCTATCCTGGAACGTGCTCGCCAATTAGGCTGACCTAGTGCTCCCAGAAATCTATCTGCTTCATCCTCCTAAGTGCTGGGATTAAAGATATGTGCTCCCATACCTAGTGATGATTAAATCTTTGTTGCTTTTTCCTACTTTTAATAACCTCACCCTGTGTATTGTCTGTTTTATGGTTCTGGGATGGAGCCCAGGGCTTTTACAAATGCCAAGCAAACACCTTCCTACTGAGTTGTAGCCCCAGTTTTTGGGCCTTGACACACATTTCAGAGGGTTGTTGTTGTTTTCGGTTTTGATTTTTGTTTTGTTTTGTTAGACAAGGTCTTATATACTTCTGGCTGTCCTGGAGCTCTGTAGACCAGGATGGCCGCAAACTCTCAGAGATCCACCTGCCTCTCTGTTAGGATCACCACATCTAGCCAGAGAGTTTTAATAGCCTTGTATACATTTTAAATTTGGCAGTTTGGGTTGTAATCATCAGACCTCATTTTGACAGAACTCTCCAGGAATAGCACATACAGAGGGCCAGCAGGAATCCATCTCATTCCTTTGCTCTTGTGCTTTTGTCCACAATGACTTCACCTAACAGCCCCATTGCCACATGATGATACCTTGCCACATGATGGCTGGGCTGTAAGCTGTGACTCCCATCTGTCAGCTTGGGGTCATGTGGCATGCATGTCTCATTGGTCAGACCTTAAATATGGGCTTCCTCTGGACTGAGGGCAGAGGAAAAATGGTTTCCAAAGTAAATTTGCCACAACGCTCCACGTCAGAGGGCAAGGATGCCAAGCACAACTTAGAAAACATGTTGGTGAAGGAAGGGATGAACAGAAGTTTCTATGTTTTGCAGCTGGTGTTTAGGAGAACAAATCCTCTTGCTTCCCCCCTCAGTAACGTGGTTGGTATTTAACTGCCGTTGGCTGCAACCGGGAAGGACCAAAGGCAACCCGGCTTCTCACAGAAACCAGCCCTCTCACTCCCGGGAGTGAGCTTAGCATGTTGGAGCTCTTGTGTGTGTCAGGCTAGTGTGAAGCCCTTTCCATATTTTATTTAATCCACACAACAGGTTTGTGAAGTCAGCAGTTACACACCAATTACTCCAGTGGCAAAGTGGAAGGTGAAGACATTTGGACTTGACTCCAGCTGTGTGTGACCATACTTACAGTCTACTACTTAGATATTTTCCATCTGTCCCTCCTTTATCCCCTGCCCAGTTGTCACCCACCCCATCATTGTCCTCCCCATGTCCTCTAGCAGAGTCTGCCAGAGCAGTTGGCACCCCTTCTGCCTCAGGCACATCTAGATTCTGCCTTAATCTTCTAGATTCAAGCCGGATGCACTGCCGCTGCTGGCGACGTTGGCATCTTGGCTCCCTGTGCCGGTCCACTCCCACCTCCGGATTTACTTAGGGCAGCAGCTATCTGATCTCTTATCAACGTCAGCTTTCCTTGGCTGCTCTTTGTGTTTGGAGCCCATCCTGTCTGGGCCTGCTCCCACCTCCCCCCACCCACACACACCCATGGGGCTGGGGAGTAGCTCTCTGGTTTTCCTCTCTCCCTTTCCTGTGCTACATTTTTGTGTGTTGTGCGGTATTCATGTGAGCTGTTCAGTCTTCAGGTCTGCATTTAAATGTCGCTTTAAGTTCTCAGTGACTTCTCTGTCCCCCTCACTCCTTGAATCTCACCTTTTTGAGACAAGGTCTTGCTATGTTGTAACCAGGCTGGTGTCTCCCGAGTCCTGAGCTTGACGGACACCAGGCTCGGAGCCTCTCTTGTACCCTCTAGTTTTCTTCCTTGAACTTCAGTTTATAGTTGTATATTTCTGTGTAACTATTAGGTTATTAATATCCTCCAGTAAGCCTTGAACTTCACGAGGACAGGGACTCAAGTCAATTTGATTGATTCCCTAGCACCTACAGCGCCTTGATTACAATACAGACTAAAGTTCAGAAAGCACTCTGTGAATTGTTCCTTTCTCTAGTTTCTGCTTTCTGATAGAATTTGTTATTGCTGCATAAACCTGCATTTTCTTCTTAATGTCTTTTGCTTAGGAACAAACTGTGTTTCCCTCATTGCTAATCAGAATGGTTAGCAAATGCATTTGGTTTCAAAGCTTCTGCATCAAGCCAGACCTACAGGGAAAGTACACAAACCTTAGGCTGTGTAACTGCTGCTAGTTCCGCCTGAGCAGAGGTGGCTGGCTTCTCATTCCTGGGTCCATAGAAGCATAAACAACTCCCTTAACTCCTGGGTGCTTTCTCCGGAACCCAGGCATCCGACAGCCCCCTCTCTGTGTGCCTTGCAACTTCTCTCTGCCATTTGTGCCCCAACTGGCTCTGGAAGGCAGTGCTTTCTCTCCAGTGATTGCACCCTTCACTAGACTCGCCTCCCCTGAGGGTCGGTACTATTCACACAGACACTTTCTGGCTGGCACACAGGCCCATTGGCTGGAAATCATTTGCTCGTGATGGCACCAAGTACTGAAGCCAACCTAGCTGCTTTCTCTTTTGAATCCACAGTTGGTCATGTTCGGAGTTGGACCTGAGCGACATTCGCCTGATAGTGTACCAGGACTGTGAGAGGAGAGGAAGACAGGTCATGTTTGATTCCAGAGCTGTTCAGAAGACAGAAGAGGCAGCTGCTCAGGTATGAAATGCCGGTGGGCTTTCTACCGTCTTTGTTCCGTTTGAGCTGTGTTGTACCGGGCCAGCAAGGATTCAGAAGAACAAGCAAAGCTTGTACCCCAGCGGGCAACATGTGTCGTGAACACGGGTGAAACTTAACAAGCAATTATGGTAGGCTAACCCTGTCACCCAGAAAGATTCATTTGCTGGTGCGTGTAATCAGTAGGACTTTGTAAGCATAGTAAGATAATATGTTGCTGAGATTCATGAAGCGCTAGGATATTTGCCAGAAGAGAAGGTCATTCTGTCCTGATTTTCTCATAGACAAAGGTACTAAGTAAGTATGGCTCGTGCATGTAGTCCAGCACTAGATAGGCTGAGGTAGGAAGATGGTGATTTGGGGCTAGCCTGGGCTACATAGTAAGGACCGTGTTTCAAAAACCAAAATAAATAAAAGATGTTTTGTAACACACGTTCAAACAGAATGAAAAGGCCTCGTCATTGGAGGGCCTCAGTGTGTGCATGTGCACTGTCTGTATGTACGTGGACTGTCTGCACGCATGTGCACTGTCACCTTACCCCTTCTGACCAAGGAACCTTTCCTTAATTTCCCTTTTGTGTGTGTGTTTGGGGGGGGGGATGATGGGCACTGGAGGTGGGAGGGACTTGGGATGGCCAGTGAAGACAGGAGAAATCTTGACCTGTTTGATCCAGACGAGGAAAGATAAGATCATTTGGGAAGACACTTGCCCTTCCTGATCTCTGGATATCAGCCAGGATACCTCTAATCTGTTGCCATGGCTAGACCATTCTCTTCAGTATTTGTTCAGATGCTTACAGATTCAATAACGCCACTGATACTCACTCTTTTCTTTAATTCTCGCTTCCCATACTGACCAGATTCTGATAGTCTGGAGATTGTGGTTAAGTAAAAGAATGGTTACATCATGGCCTTTGTCTCACCAGGGCCAGGGGCCATTCTCCAGCTTTAATTCCTAGAAGTGATTTTGTGGGGGTGTGCAGGCTAGTGCCTGCACGTGGGAGCCAGAGGACAGCTCTGTGGCGTTGGTCCTTTCTTCCACCTTTAGGTGGGTCCCAGGGATCAAACGTCATCACAAGACTCGTGGGACAAGAGCTTTTCCTTGCTGAGCCTTCTCCCTGACCCTTGTTTTCCAGCTTTTGATAAGAATCTTGGTTTGCAGGAAGGAAATGTTTGGTTGAAGGCGGTAAGCCAGGTGGATACCACAGCACTTAGGAGGAATTCTGCCAGACTGCTAATCTTTACACCAGTGGCTGGGTTTAGTAGGTGGGTGGAGGAGAAAGCTGAGAAATCTCTCGGATGATTCACACAAGCTTTAATGGCGGATTGGGACCGGGAGCTTAGGTGAGCCTGCACTTGATCCCTTATTTACTGGAAAGGAGAGGGCTCTACCCAATGCTTCTACCAGAAGGCTGAGCTGATGATGATGGCAAAGTTAAGAGGGGAAATGATTTTCACAGGGGACTTTTAGTCAGCATACCTGAGCAGGGATAACTTGATAATCTCTATCGGTTTCCTACACATATATTCTTGGAATTAAAAACGGCAACATAGACTCAGGAACATTTTTGTAGTTTGCCAAAGACTGCAGGAGAAGTCAATTGGTAGCCCGCCCGCTGTGCAAGGTGCTGTCCCTGTCCTCTGCAGTCTGCCCGTAGGCGGTCCTTCTGTCGTAGCTATCAGCCCTCTGAGAGGCTGTTTCTGGTGTAGGGGTATTAAGGAGCAGTTGGACCTGAAGAGCGAGCATGTCGAGGGCATGCATGCAGGGTGCTCAGGACTAACCCCGCACAACTTCAGATTCCATCGCTGCTGCAGTGCCTGCTGGAGACCAGCACATTTTGTGTTCTCTTTACAGTCCTTTTCCAATCCAGCCCAGCCTCTGCCCAGCCTCATCCCCTTGATAAGCACAAAACACCATGCTTTTGAATCGGCACAGGAAGGCAAGCATGTGCCTTAGACCACCAGTCACACTGAGATTAGATAAGCTGCCTGTTGGATTCCTGGGTTCCCAAGCAAAGGCGATGGAAGAAGGGAAGGAGGAGGCCAAGGAGACTCCACAGAAGTCATTTCTCATGAAGGCTGCTCTGGAGGGAGTGTTCTCTTCTGGGGGCAGGCGAGAGCATCTTTATCCTTTATGTCACTGTCATAGAAATTAGCAGGGAGCACTTCAGGGAGTATAAAGTAGATCGCCCTCCGTTACCTCTGACCTCTAAAGACCACACATGCTCTTGGTTTCACAGTAGCTCCTGTTTCAGGGTTTGGGCTTCACCTTTCACAAGTTCATCCTGGTGGTTTCTTTCCCTGCGCTTATAATGGAGTGCTAGAAAAAAGTATAAGAAACGCAAGCCTGGTGGCTGAAGAGATGGCTCAGTGGTTAAGAGCATTGCCTGCTCTTCCAAAGGACCCGAGTTCGATTCCCAGCAACCACATGTAATGAGGTCTGGTGTCCTCTTCTAGCCTGCAGGCATACACGCAGACAGAATNCGCCCACCCAGGCTAATAGGTTTCTTTTCTCAGTAACATTTAGTTGGTAAAATTTTGTAAGTTTGTGGTCATTTTTCTCCTCATCAGTTCCATGTGTTAAGACTACATAATACTAAAATCTCCTAAAATCTGTAACAGGGAGTAGTATTTGTCTATGACTTTACAGTGTAAATTTTTACTGTAAATACTAACAGTTAGACATAGTGTACTCTTTAAATAGTTTATCAGCTATCCCCCGTCTCAGTCAGTCTCTGTCTATCATGTCTGTATCTGTGCCGACGTACCCCCTTCCCAACTGTCCCAGACTCCCAGGAATGATTTTGTCATTATAAAAAAGAATTAAACAGAGCTTTTGTTTTTAATGCCATTCAGGAACCTGAATGTTTTGACAGATTTCCACTTGATAAAGAGTGTTAGTAAAGCCTGACACACTTGCCTGCCTTTCTTAATCCAGAAAGCAGAGGATGTCCCTGTTAAAATGTCAGCCAGGTGCTGTCAAGAACGCGGGAGTGTTGGCAGCGGCAGCAGCTCTTTCCACAGCTCTGGAGGATCTTTACAGCACGCTAAGGAGCAGCTTCCAAAGTACCAAGTAAGATTCGCTGTCTCTAGAACAGCCGTGAGTGTGGGGCACAAGCGTCTCGAGAGGTTGCTTTGTTTTTGTTTGTTTGAGACAGGATCTCCAGTGGCTCAGGCTAGCCTCTAACTGGCTGTATGGCTGAGGATGACCTTAAATTTCTGATCCTTCAGACTTTACCTCCCAGATTCTGAGATTTTCAAGTGTTCACCACATCGAACTTGACACATTCTCCCCCTGTAGTAGCCCAAGCAGGCATGACCTCACCATGGAGGCCAGGTTGATCTCAAATCTTCCTGTCTCAAGTTCCCCTAGTGCACAGATTATAGGCACATGCCACTACAACAAGCTTTCCGGTTTGTTGTTTGAATTTTAATGTTTTATTATTTTACTCATTGTGCATTGGATGTAAGTCTGTGTGATGGTGTCAGATCCCTTGGAACTGGAGTTATAGACAGTTTGTGAGCTGCCATGTGGGTGCTGGGAATTGAACCTAGGTTCTCTGGAAGAGCAGCCAGTGCTTCTAATTGCTAAGCCATCTCTCCAGCCCTCTCTGTTCTTATTTTTTAAACCTGTCCAGAATATTATATTATCTCTACTGTTGCTGGTTAAACAAGGCCATGGTGATTACCAGCAGCCACGGGTGAATAAGCCTTGCCTGTATTTTACAGTGCTTGGTACTAGTTGAGAATCCCAGTTGGCACATGGTCTTTGTACCGAGAAAAGGCAAATTATAAAACGGAGAGGGTGGGTAGAATTTATTAGTAGGGAATGTGATAAATCAGCTGGGTTGTGCCTACAGCAGAAAGAGGTTGTTGATATGAACTGTACCCAGAGGTGAATTCAGCCACCATTAGCAGCACTGATAGGTTTATCTTTCCTTTTCCTCTTTTGTCATTATGGAGAGGCTCTCTCTCTCTCTCTCTCTCTCTCTCTCTCTCTCTCTCTCTCTCTGAGTGAGTTTGTACTTAGGTCTGTATACATTAAGACATTGTGGAAAGAGTCAAGAAAGCATATCGAGGAAATTCCTTTATTTTTTTCTTTATTCTGAGAGCACACTTGCACAGCCTTGCTGTTGGACTTTGGTCAGGCTGTGCTTGTGTGCCTGTAGCACACTTGTTTGTTTATGCTTTTCTTTGACTTGTCCACAGGGTGTCCACATGGATGGCAGTCGCTAAGACAGTGGTTCTCAACCTATGGGCAGCGACAGCCTGCATATTGGATACTTACATTATGATTCTTAGCAGTAGCAAAATTACAGTTATGAAGTAGCAACAAGATAGTTTTATGGTTGGGTCACCAACATATGAGGAATTGTATTAAAGGGTTGCAGCCTTAGGAAGGTTAAGAACTACAGCTCTATGACATTTTATAGCCAAAGGAGAGGTGTTGACCTAGAAGTAAGTCATAGGGGCTTTTCTTGTACTTATCAAAGCAAAAGAATGGAGGGAAATGCTGCTGGACAGGAGCAGCTGTATTCAAGGAGTGATCTGAGAAAGAAGAGAGCCAAGGAGGAAGGCAGTAGATGTGTTTGACAAAGTAATGCAATTAGAATGTGTCTACTGGATTTGAAGGACAGTGGAGTGCGGAGGTCGTCAGAGCAGACCCAGGCTTCTCTGAGTCAGAAAGCTGGCGCAACACCTCACAAGAAACTGGTTAGAAGTTGGAAGTGTTTTTGAAATATTCTTAGAGAATTTTAGAGCAACAAGATCTTCTTTATCTCCTCGGTCCTCACACAGCCCTGTGTGGACACGGCTGCAGCCTTGCAGGTTTTCTTTGCTCTGGCAAAGCAGTACAGCCAAGGCAAACAGCAGAAAGAGTTTATTGGGGTTTATGGTTCCAGAGGGCCACAGTCCATGATGGCAGACCAAACATGTAGTAGCAGGAGCAGGCAGCTAGGGTCTCACATCTTGAACCTTGAGCATGAAACAGAAATCGAGCTGGAAATGAATGGCAGGAGTTAAAACTCTCAGAGCCCTCCCCCAGTGACACACTTTCTTCAGAAGGGCACACGTCCCAAACCTACCCGTGTATCAGCTGATGTAGGCAGAAACTGCTTGTTTGTTTCCCGGCCACCCAGACACAAAATAATCACACAGAAACTGTATTAAATACAACACTGTGTGGCCAATGGCTTTTGCATTTTTCTTGCTAACTCTTACATCTTGAATTAACCCATTTCTATTAATCTGTGTGTTGCCATGAGGCTGTGGCCTACTGAGTAAGGTTCTGTTGTCTGTCTCCTTTGGCAGCTACATGGCTTCTCTTTGACTTTGCCTGCTTTCTCACCATATCTGTTTGGATTTCCCTCATGGCTCTATTCTGCCCTGTCATAGGCCCGAAGCAGATTTTTTATGAACCAATGGTAATAAAACATATTCACAGCAGAGGGGAATCCTACATCAAACTGGCAACCAAGCATTCAGACATCTGAGCTTATGGGGGAACATTCTAACTCAGATGACCACACTAGTAATTATTTAGTTGAATAATACTAACCCATGTTTCTTTTCAGGATCTGCTACGTACCCAGAGATAGCCTATTTCTTCCAGAGTTAGAGTTTATAAATGGAGAGGAATAGTCATTGTTGTGTGAGCACATTGTATAAGGAAGAAATACAATATAGTAATATTTGTGAACTTTATCAGGTAATCGCTGTGTTGATGATAACTGAGATGGACAGCTGTAGCTTTAAGATACTATCAGCCCACTCAGCTAGAGGCCCAAAGATTAGCAGGCACTGCTGTGTTAACCAATGGTAATAAAACATTGCATTGTTCTGTGTTGTGCTCTGACTGGCTGATTTCCCTGTGCAGTACACGAGACCAGCGTCTGATGTCAACATGCTCGGGGAAATGATGTTCGGCTCTGTTGCCATGAGCTACAAAGGCTCCACCCTGAAGATACACTACATACGGTGAGGTTGCCCCTGTGCAGGCTGCGAGACCCGGAAGGCTGATACTGGCTTCCTAACCTACAAAGCGCCTGTCTCCCCTCTTCTTGTCTTTCAGGTCTCCTCCACAGCTGATGATTAGTAAAGTCTTCTCGGCTCGAATGGGTAGCTTCTGTGGAAGTACAAATAAGTAAGTGTGGGATTTCGCACCCCTGTCCTATGTTTTTTATGCGTCTCTTTCTAGATAAATTCGTTGAGGGCTGTAAGACATTTTTAAATGAATAACAAGATAAGTACAGGTTAACAAAGAGGTTTTAGTTATTTTCTAATAACAGCAAGTAAAAAAAAAAACTTTGGGTTTTTCTCAAGTGGCCCTAAAGACAGATGATTTTTATCTATTTTTTGAGAAAAGGTCTCAAAGTTCCAGGCTGACCTTGAACTCAACTGGAACTTGCTGTGTAGCTGAAGATAGCCTTGAACTCCTGGTCCTTCAGCCTCTCCCTCAGAGTCCTGGGGTAGTAGCTGTGTGGTACTGTATCCAATTTATAGGGTGGTGGAGAGTGAACCTAGAGCCCATGTATACCAGGCAAAACTACTCTATTGCCAGGTTGACAAATGACTCTTGTTTTGTATATGCATCTGTTCTTCTGCTCCGGCTGTCAGTCACCAAGTTTTGATTCTCAGGAAAATAGAAAATAAAGGGGAAGAGGACAGGGCTGTATTTCAGGTGTAGAGGAAACAGGGTCTAGCCCAGCCTCTCAAATTCATGGTAATTCTTCTGTCTCAGTCTCCTGAGTATTGGGATTACAGTTGTGAGCCCCCACTCCCAGCTTCAGTAATTTACCTTGGGAAGAGTGAAGTATAGTCCTCCAGTCTGCAGTGCAGGGAGCCATCTGTCTTAAGCAGTTAGGCTACCTTTGTGGCTGATAGGTACTTGGGCCATGCAATTTTTTTATTTTCATTCCTGGTC
>LOEQ01001852.1:452441-480186 GCA_001685075.1 Bramus lutescens
TTATCTTCCTCTCTCATCCCCGCCCCCCCTCATGGCCCAGTCCAGTCTGCTGACCATATTCTGTTGACTACTTTCTCTGCTCTCAACTCTTTAGATGCGTCTGGCTCTACTCTTGCTCATACCTACAATAAAAACCTTCCCCTTAGCCATACCTCGGAGCGGTCAGGTCCTTAGTTTATATACCTCCATCCCTTCCCCCTTATATTTCCTATAAGGCTAATCCTGGAACATCTAGGCTCCTATCAGGAACATTTCTTTATGCACTTTGAGCTTTCAAGCAGAAATGATTGGTATATTGTTTATTTTTTGAGACAGGGTCTCACTCTTAGAGGCCTAGGCCGGTCTTGAACTCACTATATAGCTCATGCTAACCCGGAACTCTGTGACCCAGAATGGCCAAAACTCACTATGTAGCCCACAATGGCATTGAACCCATGGATCTCCTGCCTCAGCCCCTAAGTGCTGGGATTACAGTAAGAGCCACATGCTCAGTTTATTTTTTTAATGAATTAATGACTTTTTATAAGGACATAAATTCAGGAGCATGGTTAGTATTAAAATGAAGGCACTTTTTCCTGATAGCCCTAGAAAGTTAAATATATTTTCCACTGCATATTTTGGTACGACTGGGTAACTCTTTGCTTACCTTTCCAAAAGATGGTTGAACGCTTTCCTTTGGAACACTACGGCTTAAGCTTATGTGGGACTTGATGTGTTTTATTTCTTATTTTGGGTGCTCAGATACAATCTATGATAGCTGGAGCCCATGCTGGCAGGGAACTCAAGATCCTTTTGCCTCTATTTCATGAATACTGGAATTATAGGCGTACACTACCAAACTTAGGCGACATTTGTTTTTATGAGTATTTTTTCATGTCTTTGGAATAACCTAAATATTTGTTTAGCCCACTAACTCCCTATAATAAAATATTGAGCTCAGATTTAAGTAAGAAATTATTTGAATTTTATTGTGCTGTTTAATCTTCAAAGTATTGGTGTTTAGTTTCTTTCTAAAATAATACATTTAAGAAATCTGCCCTGCTCATCTTCATGAGTGATTCTACTTTCCTTAAGGTGGATCATAATTTCTGATGTCTTCCCCGTGAAACAAGCTGCAGAATCGTTAATAGATATTAGCCAAGATTTAAAGTTAATTCATTTTGAGTGTTCATTGAAAACCCTTGAAATGAATAGCAACATCTTAGGTGTTGTTTTGTTAAGCAAAATTTAAAAACAAATAGCGGTACGGAAGCTGTCAGTTACTAAAGTACGGTTAGAGTTTGGTATCTCATTTCAGCCACGAAGTGGTTATGAATGCAGTTGCGTAGGAGGTCATATGGACTGGGCACTTTCAAAACATTTTTGTGCTCCTCCGACACATTCCTCCCAACCTCCCATCTTTACTCCCCTTGGTCGATGTGAAACTTTATTCTCATAAAGAAAAATTCTGAGAGACTGTCGAGTTGTTGTCTGTAGTTAGGAATATATTAAAACAAGCTTGTTAACTTCTTGATTGCCCCTCCCATCCCCATCTTGATTTAGCCTGCAGGACAGCTTTGAATACATCAACCAAGATCCTCAGGTTGGAAAACTGAACACAAATCAGAACAGTTTGGGTCCTTGTCGCGCTGGAAGTAACCTAGGTAAAATGAGACACTTGACAGCTCTTCCCCAAGGGCTGCTATTGGGGGCGTGTTTTGCTTTATTTGAGTTTGCTGTGTTTTGGGTTTAGTTTCGCGTTATCTTTAACCCGTGTTTATTTGTGTGTGTGCCCTGCATCTTCTCTGTGTTCTGCTCTAGGTCTGCTGCAGGCGTGCTGCAGCGGTAAGCTGCTGCAGGGGGTGTCCGAAGGAGGACCGCTCCGGCTCACCCGCAGCGCTTCTTTCTTTGCAGGTTTGTGTGGAATGCTGAGCTCGGTTTGGCCCACACGTTAAAACTCCTATGCAGGTTCTAGAAAAACAGAAATCCAAATGGGTTTCTATTCTCTAGAAACCCAAAGGGCTTCTGTGGCAGGAGATACTAGTTTCAAATGCAGCCAGAGTCCTGCTATTTTGAAGTTCCACCTTGTTGCTAATGGTCCAAATGGGAGCGAGCTGGTTTTGATCTGAAATGAGCCCTTTGGGTTTCTAGGAGAATTAATTCCTCCTGATTTTCCTAGGGCGCCTCTGCTGCTGTGAGCTGGTTCTCTTTGCTGTGGCATCTTTTATCCATCTATTCACCTGCACCTTACCTGCATGGAGTTTCTAAGTCACTCTATTAGAAGCATGGGAGGGCTCAATCAGGTCTCTCTCTCTCTCTCTCTCTCTCTCTCTCTCTCTCATTAACTTACTCAAATTATTTAAATGTAGTGTCTAGGTTCCTTACAGGTGTAGTCATCTTGATATTCTGGGTACTTTCTGAGATGTAAACTGGCCTGGCCAGCAGAGGCTGTTCAGTGTCTGTTGTAGCATGATTAGCAACTGTGAGCAATCTTCAGGACCAACTTAAAGTTGTGAGGAAGGCAAATGGGACTTTTCATTCTGCTCCTTTTTATAGCCTGACACACACACACACACACACACACACACACACACACACACACACACACACACACACTAAACATCACAGTTCTCTGATGCCCAAAGGAACTGGTCTACCGTTCCTGCTGCTTAGACCACGTATAGCTTGCTTATATACTTCCTTCAAAACTTGGAAGATAAACGCTAGCAAGAATGATGTCCAGGCCCACAGTGGCTTCTTGTTCTTTATAAGATTTTCTAGGACACATTCTCACATCCCTTTCAGCCCAGTAAATCTGCAGCCCAACCAGTCTGAAGCCTTCTAGATACATGTGCTACTTAAGAGTGTTTTCCAGATTTTTGCCAGGACATGAGTTTTTCTGAATAACTAGAATACCATGTATGGGTAAAAGAACTGGAGGAAAAAAACTGTTAGAAAAAAGAGTAGATTATAAATACACGTGTCTAGATTTATGAAATGATTTTTCACTATTTCTCTTCCTAAGCTGACTGCAACTATCACTGAGACTAATTAATTATAAAGCATTTGAAACTATTGTACTGTTTAGATACTATAAATAATGAGGAAATGGCTAAAATAGAACGCTGACTGGATTAACTGCATGAATGTCACTCAGAGGAGCCTGTAGGCTCCAGCATAAAGGCAAATGGCTTGTTGTTACCTTTTTATGTATTTAATTTGCTATCTAGTTAATCTATTATATATTAGGCCAGTACCAGTAACCCTCTCTGAAATCATACATGAAGTCATTTTTTTGAACGTGTCTGTCTTTGGAGAGCCTGGTCATTAACGCTTCCCTTGTCTCTGTCTCAGCGCACAGCACACCGGTTGACATGCCCAGCAGAGGACAGAATGAGGACAGGGACAGTGGCATTGCTCGATCAGGTACTTCCTTTTGCTGGTTTAAGTAACCCGGGTGGGGCATCTACAGTGGAAAGTAGGAAACAGAAAGGTGGTCCTCGCTCCGTCCTTTCTCTTTTCCTTGTTCTTTCTTTTCTATATATTCTACGTCTCTTGTGTGTGAGCATCTGAAACTTGGATGTTCAACCTCTAGGAATGATTTGTGCACACTTACTAGCCTTATCTAATACTCAAATTTATATGAGACTGATACATTTCTTCCAGCAGGAAGCCTCATTGTACCAGTTGTACTAGGAATTGGCTTGCTGACTGCTCACTCAGGATGGAACAGGCCTGTGGTGGTCAGTCTGCCTATGACAATGGGAAGTGCCACCAGCTGACTTGCCTGCCCTTTCTATCCTATGATGCTGATCTAGAGTATAACTCAGGTACCCTTCTCTGCTCACTTGGAGCCCTAACCTTGCCTGCTACTGCCTTTGAGACCCCTTGGTTTCTGCTTTCGTGCACAGGTCAGCTCTTGATTTTTAATTTGTGGCTCAGATCAGAGGTTAGTTACGTGTTTCAAAGACCAGGAGGCCTATAGGTAGCCTTCCGGTGAGAACTAGTACAGACTCCATTACCAGGGGCCATCACCCGAGTGACACTAGACTCAGGCCTTGGTGTCTACCTTCTTCCTGTCTTTTCACCCATTTATCCCCTGCTGTAGCTTCCAGATTCGGCCTCCAAAGTCCTGTGATCTTTCTGGGTGGTATCAGAGCTTTTCACTTCTCAGCCTGTTCAGCTCTGTTCCGTGAGTCACTAATGAAACGCAGCGGCTGCTAAATTTCCTCATTTGGCTTATAAATGTGTTGTTAATCCGAGTATTTTACTTATGGTTAGAATGGATTCATTTTGGTTTTTCTCATCATTTCTGTGATGTTGTACTTGGAACCTTTGATCAGAAATGTGACATCTATTGATTAAACCTTCACTGAGTACTGGCAAAATCTGAAAAGATGCAAGATCACATGCAGTTGAGGGTGGTGGCACACAGCACTTTCAATGCTGGTATTCTGGAGGCAGAGGTGAGTAGGTCTCTGTGACTTTGATACCATTTAGGATTACATATTGAGACTCTTATCTCCCCTCCACCCCAAAAAGCTAACTACATTTGTTTATACTTAATGTTGCTTTAGGATGGTTTCATCCTTCCTTGTGGGTCTCTACGTGAAAGCCTCTGTGTGCATTAAAAAGTGTAGCATCTTAGGACTCAATCTGCCCTGTGGCTCGTGTGGGCAGGCCTGGCTGGACCTGGCCTTGGTGTGATTGAGTTTCAGAGCAAGAAGAAAAGGATCCATCATTGCGCTGGGAGTGAGGAGCACAACCCTGAACAAGCGAGCCTTGGTTGAAGCTGCTGCCTGCAGGGTAGATAGGACCTGTTCTGCGTGGCTTCGCTTGACACCCCTTCTCTCTGTGTGAGGTGGACGAGTGCTGCCCTGCTAGGCATCCCAGAGTGCTCCGTTTCTTTCTGGATGCAGCCTTGCTTTATCCATGTCCCTTTTTTTACTTGTTTTGTTGTTGTTGTTTGTTTTTCAAGACAGGGTTTCTCTGTAGCTTGGGAGCCTGTCCTGGAACTAGCTATTTAGACCAGGCTGGCCTCGAACTCAGAGATCTGCCTACCTCTGCCCCCCGAGTGGTGGGACTAAAGGTGTGTGCCACCACCACTCATGTCCCTTTTTGTTCCAAATAGTGATTGGCATTTTGAGAGAACTGACGTCGACAGGAACATTGCTATGGTTTTCCTAGGTCATTTGCAAGTCGGCAGCGGCTCGTGTGTTTGATAGTCCTCAGGTTTTACATTTTTCTGTAACTGCTTTTTCTTAATTTTGAGAAGCAGGTAATTGAGAGTCCATGTTCACATTAAATTCATGAATCTGTGCCAGCTAAATCCAGGAGTTTTTGCAGAGCCCGTGAAGGGAACTTGCGACTGTTAAGTGGGATTTTTGAGAGTCAGAGGAGACGAACTCCCCTTGGGGTTTGAAAATCTCTTAGCTAGTGGGTTCCCCAAGAGTGAGGGCTGACAGTGCCCTCCTGTACAGTGGCCTTTTGTTCCATTTGCTATCGTGTGTGTGTGTGTATGTGTGTGTGTGTGTGTGTGTCCCCTACTGCAGGTACTGTCTGCTCTCAGCTGGGAGCTACTCTGAAATCTCCCAGTTGAGTGAGTGCACATCCCTACCTGTCGGGGGACTTGACATTGTTTTAGCATAAAGACTCTTCAAGGTCTTACAGTATTCTAGTCACTAAGATTTCTTTTTCTCTTAATGCCAAACCTAATAGTGCATGTCTGTAATTCCACCACTCGGCAGACTGAGGCAGGGGGATCATATGTTTTAGGCCAGCTTAGGTTACAGGTGAGTTTAAGGGGAAAATGAATGTTTCCTTATTCTCCACCTCATGAGCCTAAGAGCCCAGGCTGGAGAGGTGTCCCAGTGCCTAAGAACATGACTGTTTCTTGAACCATGTTTGCTTGGCACCCCTTCCCTCTGTGTGAGGTGGACGAGCGCTGCCCTGCTGGGCTTCCCAGAGTGCTCCGTTTCTTTCTGGATGCAGCCTTGTTTTATCCATGTCCTTTTTTTTGCTTTTTTTTTTTTTTTGAACCATGGGGTTCAGTTTTCGGCATCATGCGATGGCTCACAACTGTGTGTAACTCCAGTTCCAAGGAGATTATAAGCCTTCTTTTGGCAGACACCAGGAACACATGTAACGCACATGTGTAGACAAAACACCTACACACATAAAATAATAAATAAATCTTAAAATCCTTAGACCTCAGTTCTGAAGCAAAATAGGGAGTGGCATGTGTTTGTGGTCCTTGTCTTGGTTTTTAAATGTTTATTATTTTATGTGTATGCGTATGTTGCTTTCATGTGTCTGTGCACCACATGCGTGCCTGCCTGGTACGTTCAGAAGCCAGAATGTGTGTTGGATCCTCTGGAACTGGAATTAACAGGCAACTGTGAGCTGCAGTGTGTGTGCTGGGACTCAAATCCGTGTCCTCTGGAAGAACAGTACTCTTAATTGCTGAGCCATCTTTGTAGGTTTCACTGGTTTATTGGTTCATTTGTCTTTATCAGTAGAAAATATAGAGGAATTAAAGACATTATTTATTATTTTCTTTTGGTTACCAATTTTTAATTCTATCTAAAATTAAGAGATAATCTTTTAAAAATATTTTTTACATTTTGGAGCAGTTTTAATATTTATAGGAAAGTTGGGATAGCCATGCAGAGTGTCTTCATGCAGCCACCCCAGTCTGCCGCATTAAGGTCTCATATTAGTTTTTATTTGTACATTTGAGGCATTTAGCAGCTCATAGTCATTAGCTAACTTCCATCTTGCAACATTTTCTTTGGTTTTCCACCAATGCCTCCTCTGGCGCCAAGAACACAATGTATTTGACTGTCATATCTATTCAGACATGTTTTATTTTGAGACAGGGTCTTTCTACATAGCCCTGGCTGTTATGGAACTCACTGTGTAGACCAGATTTGGCTTGAACTTAGAGAGATCCCCCTGCCTTTGTACAGTCATGCCCAGCTCTTCAAGTTTGTTTCCTCAGACCTCCTTTGTAGCTGTGGTTATCTTCCACATTTCTCTGTCTTCCTGGGGAGGCTTTACTTGAGCTTCCAAGGTTGTGCTGAGTGTGGGGTGTCTGCTTTGCCTCTTCAGACCAGGCTGTTGAATACAACAGCAGGCAGCGATGCCTTGGGTGTCCCAACAGCTGAGGTTGAGAGCATCGGCCCTGGTGGTGCTGGTGGTGTCTTTTCTGGTGTCTGACAGTAATAAAAGGGATGAGTATCTTTGGTCTATTCTTTCAGCTACTGTCTAAATAACGAATTGTTCAGATCTAGAATGTCTGCTAGTATCATTATCTAGTTACTCCTTGGCCTTGCCATACTTTTGTGATAGTCTCTACTGTGGCTAGGATATAACTGTCTCTCTACATTTGTTTAAACGTCTCATATTTCAAGTCAGACCTTTGATATTTTCCTCAAATAAATATTTATATTTCGCAGCTACACTACTCAGGGAGCCCTAGGAAGCTGTGTCAAACAAATGCAAAAAAAACAAACAAACCAACAAAAGAACAACCCTAAATAATAAGGTTTTATGGCTCCCCATCCCTGTTTGCCTCAAGCTAAAACAAAAAGGGGAGGGAGGGTGGGAATGTAGGAAAGGGGATAAGGCCAGGGGGCTGGTTTTAGCATTGGGATGTGGTTCAGTAGTACTTTGACTAACTCTCGTAGGGGTGGCAGGGACAGAGACACAGCTCCACAGTGTAGCTCATAGCAGTCTGAGGAGATCTCTTAATCCTTTAGGAACCTTGAACAGGCAAACCCAGAATGTGTGGCTTCAACGCAAAACAATTACAGAGCAAGCCACTATGAAGCATGAATTGGAGCTTATTAAAAGACATTTTTAGTAGAGATGTGAGATAAGCCCTGGGAAAGAAAGTAAGACTTCTGTGTGGGAGCGACTTCAAGGGGAAGTCACAGGTCTTAGCATTGGCTGTCTGTGGCATTTTGATGGCTGTCACCTTACACCTCAGAAGGTTGCTAAGTTGTTCTGGCGGCCCCCGGCCCCTGTAAGTGAGATGACAAGGTGGTTTCAGAGATGCTTGGGTAGAATTATAATTGAATGAGGTCACCAAGAGCCACTAGGGTTGCACAAGAAGGTTGGGCATATTCTTTTACCATCAAGGAGCTTTCTGGCGAGCTTAGAAAACTGCAGTTTACTATTGGGAAAGAAGAAAGTCCTTAAGCAAATGTAAATTATGCTGGAAAAAAGTGTTTTTTTTTTTTTTTGAAACTGGGTTTCTCTTACATAGCCTTGGCTGTCCTGGAACTTTCTCTATAAACTACTAATTGGCAGAGATCCCCCTGCCTCCACCTCCCAAGTTCCAGCATTAAAGGTGTGTGCCAACACCACCAAGTCCATGTTCTAATTCTTGATGCTCAGCTGGCAAGAATCTCCTCTCCTTTTCTATATCCCCTTAAGTCTGTCTGTCTGTCCTGCCTCAGCCTGAGGTGTCAGTTGGGAGTACATGAGTTGTCAGTAGAGCTGGTCTAGAGCTTACTGTCCTAGGGACACCAGAAACTTTGAGATGTTTTGAAATGTGCTAATTTTTTGTTTGTGTTAAAGATTTATTTATTATACAGCAATGGTTATACCATATGGTTGCTAGGAATTCAGCCAGTACTCTTAACCTGTGAGCCATCTCTCCAGCCCAAAATGTAGTATTTTTATTCAAGGACTTTTTTTCTGGGAATGTTAACACTTACATGGTGCTTTTGAAGTTATTGTTTTACCAGACTGGGCAAGTTTTGTGTGGCTAAACTGTGTCTCCACCCCCTTTTCTTTGGGACAGGTAGGTCTTGCCCACATCTCTGTAGCAGTCCAGCCTCAGAAACAGTTAGAGTTGAAGGCTTGTAAACACCAAGAACACCTTAGGGGACCTTCTAAACTCTTAGTCATTTTGTGGTTTAGGAGCTAAAAATGTATTGCCTATAACTTTGTTAAATTAATTTGCTTATTTTTTATTAACATGAAAACTTCTGGGTAGCTATCTCATTGGCTTTTTAATCACTGTCATTATCCTTTGTTTTGAAATAATAACTACGTACTAAATTTTAAGGACCCCGAAAGCTTTCCAAATGTCTAAGGGAGCAAAGGCTTGACCTGTCGGTATTGCCGGGTTAATCATAGGTTGCTGTTGTGTTGGGAAAGGCCACACCGTGTCGGAGTGTGTAATGTCAGTATTGCTGGGATAAACAGAGGTTGCTGTTCTGTTGGGGAAAGCCACACCGTGTCGGAGTGTGTGCTGCAAGAACTACACCACCCTGATCACCGAAGGGAGGAAAATATCCGGGTGCTCAGGGAAAGCCCCTGAGAGGGCGAAGTGCAGCAGAGATTGACATGCCGGGAGGGACCTGTTCCCTGAATGCCAAAGCAAGTAGTAGTTTGGTATTGAGGACTGCTAGCCAAAGGCTGCGGTAGGCACAGGCTTTGCAGAGCCATGGGTCAGAATAGAAGGTGGCTGGGAGTGGATAGGCTAGGATCATGCGGATTAGCTGGATGTGTATCTTCTCGAAGGAGCGCTTTTGGATGGGTGCAGACGGCAGGGATTGCCGGCGCCCTCTACCCTCCATGACAGGAAGCACTCTCAGCTGCTGAGCCTTATCCACACACCTTCCAGTAGTGTTTTGTTTTGTTTAATGATATTGTTTAGTTTTCTTCTTGTACATTAGGTGTCTGGTATATATTCCGTTTGAGCCCTTCTTGACTCTGCCTCTTGGCGGCATTTTAACTGAGTCTCCTAAGTTTTTTTTTTCTGAGTAAAGAATTTACTTCTGTCATCCATTACTTAAGACCCTAGCGTCTTAGTTCATGTTTTATTGCTGTGAAGACACACCATGACCTAAGCCACTTATAAAAGAAACACTTAATTGGTGGCTTGCTTACAGTTTCAGAGGAATCCATCGTCATCATGGCAGGGAGTGTGGCGGCAGGCATGGTGCTGGAGAAAGAGCTAAGGGCTTTATATCCTGATCAACAGGCAGCAGGTAAGGGGTGGGGCAGGCTGGTTAGGTGAGCCTATGGGGTCATTCTAATTCAGATCACCATGCCTAGTGATTTATTTCCAGAATAGTTGCTACAGTTCAAAATCATTTATTCCACGTGTAAGCTTTTCTATACAAAAAATTACTATTTAAGACTAGAAATAGTTTGTTCAGACATGGAGATGTGAAGGGGCTAGAGAAAGGAGGGTAAGAGTTCTGTATTTGAAAATGAGGGTCAGAGGCAGGCTGGTCTCTGTGCGTTTGAAGCCAGCCTGATCTATATAGTGAGTTCCAAGTAGCCAGGGCTACACGGAACTTGTCTCAAAAAAAAAAAAATTTATTACTTTGCCTAAATTTTACCTCCAAATAGAGTGAAGATATTTGCAAAAGAGGACGTGTCTTAGTTAGGGTTTCTGTTGCTGCGACGAAACACTATGACCAAAAAGCAAGTTGGGGAGGAAAGGGTTTATTTGGCGTACACTTCAGCACTGCTGTTCATCACTGAAGTAAGTCAAGACAGGAACTCAGCTAGGGCAGGATCCTGGAGGCAGGAGCTGATGCAGAGGCCGTGGAGGAGTGCTGCTTACTAGCCTGTTTCACCTGGCTTGGTCAGCCCACCTTAGAGAGCCCAGGACCACCAGCCCAGGGATGACACCACACACATCATGGGCCGGGCCCTTCCTCATTGATCACTAAACGAGAACGTGCCTTACAGCTGGATCTCATGGAGGCATTGCCTCCGCTGAGGCTCCTTCCTCTCTGGTGACTCCAGCTTTTGTCAGGTTGACACAAAACCAGCCAGTGCAAACTGTAACCAAGCTTTGGAATGGGATGTTGTTATGTGTGCTGTGTTCTTAGAAATCTGGAGTATGTATTCCAATGGAAGGAGCAATAATTCCTTTTGTGTTTGGGATGTAAAGCCTGATCGTGTATGCACTGATTGGGTCTGCGGATTTGTGGATTAGGAGTCCATGTGGCTAAGAATAGAAGGTGGCTCAGTGTAGATTATAAGAGTGGGATTATTCCTTCCTATCAAAAGAGGGTGATGTTCATCTGTGATTGCAGCAGCGGGAAGGTTGAGGCGGAGGATTGAGAGTTCAAGGGCAGTTTAGTTTGCATACAGTGGATAGTGTCAAAAAAAAGCAAAAAAAAAAACCCTGCATTTCTTTTATATATAGAAATTTTTGGAAGAGAGAAGTTTTAGTCTCCCCCTGCTGGATATAATTGGTAGAATACAAAATTTCAGGTTGAGAGTGTGTGTGTGTGTTTATGGTGTTGAAATACATATTACATATAAATTTGCCATCTTAAACTCTTCTTGGGGGGATGACTGTAGATCAGTTATGTAGCTCAGGCTAGCCTGGAACTCGAAATTATATTAGTTAAGCTGGCCTAGAACTCAAGATCCTCCTGCCTCTGCACCTTTAGTACGGAGGGTATGGGAATGCACCACCACGCTGGCATGTTTATTTGTTTATTACTGATTCACTCACTGGGGGGAGGGGTGAACATCTGGGTACAGATGTGCAAGTATGTGCTGTGCGAGTTTGTGTCAGAAGTCAGCCTTCGGTATCGCTCGCTTTCTGAGATAGGGTCTTTGCCTGGGAGGTGGATCTCTGAGTTGACTAGTATGGCTGGCCAGTGAACCCCAGGGCTCCTCCGGTCTCTTCCTCCTCAGTGCCAGGATTACCAGTGCACACTAGGAACCCAACTTTTCATATGGGTTCTGACTTCCCCCAGCCTCTGTGGAACGCATTGTAAATGGATAGCCCAGTGGTACTGAACATAGTTGCGTTCTGAGAACTCGAGCCGGGACTCTCACGTTTGAAATGTGTTTCCTTGCAGCTTCGCTGAGCAGCCTTTTGATCACACCCTTCCCGTCTCCAAGCTCCTCTACGTCCTCTTCCAGCAGCTATCAGCGCCGCTGGCTTCGAAGTCAGACAACGAGTTTGGAAAATGGCATCTTTCCAAGGAGGTGAGTTACATGTTTCTGCTGGCTACGGAAAGCACTACTGTAAACAACACAGGAAGCCTGGCAGGGTTATCCTTGCTGTCATCGGGAGAAGACCACCTAAAACCTTGTGATTAGCTCCAGCTTAGTCTGGAAGTTTACAGGTTGTTCAATTGTTAGGGAGGAGATAGTAAATTAAAGCTAAGCAAGCTGGCCTGGAGTACAGTATGTAGCCCAGACAGGGCTTAAACTGACCTTGCTTTGCCCCTGCTTCGTAAGTGTAAGGATTATGAGTATGTTGACACTATACCCAGCTGGGAAAAAAGGTCTTTTTATTTAGAAGTTACTGGAAATGCCTGGATAGCTGCACAATGTATATGCTAGATTTGGTGGTAACTTAAATAATGCTCTTTCTCTAAGTCAGATTCCTTCCAGACGTAGCTATAAGTAATAAAGATGGGAAAAATCTCTCCCCCTGGTTACAGTGATTCCAATGTGGTATTTAAGGCACGATCCCTTTGTGGCATTTAAATTCTTAGACTAAACAGGCGTGAAAATTAGTATATGCGACTTACCACACCCCGTCTGTGCTCTATGAGCCACCATACAGTTTGTGAACTGGGCAAGGGGCTGGAGATTGAAACACACAGAGACATAGGTCATCCTTGATGCCAGAAATGGCTCAAGAATGCCCCCTTTAGTGTGTCTAGGGGCAGCTTATATAGGGATAGCCATGCCCCAGCCAAACGCACCAGAAACCATTCCCCTGCCATCAGGAACTTGTGAGGATCTTGTGCTCAGAGCAGCTGTAGGCACTCAGATCGGGGAAAACAAGTTGTTTACAAGAAATTCAGGATCTGGGGTCTCAAGGTATTTATTCCCTACCTTTGTTTCAGTGTGTTTTTGAATCTGAAGTTTATTTGGTTGTGTTCGGCGTATAGATTTGATGCTAGACCAGTAGCATCCAGGCCCTTCTTTTTATAGCTCTAAAAATGTAACGGGAATTTTCACGTGTCACTCAAATAATTCATGTCAGTTAATTGAGTTTGTAATCACTGTGTTTGGAGAATCTGTGAAGATGATCCAGCCATGAGCTTGTGTTGTAGTAGTTTATAACCAGGAGGGAAGAGGACAGTAAACAAGTGTCAGGAAACATCGGCACATGATAAATAAATACCATGAAGGTATCTGTACATTGGAACTCTGAAATAATAATAAACGTGGTGGGTGTGTGGGTCCTCATGAAGGCTGATGAGGAGCCCTGTAGAAAGATCAGCTGAGCAGTGCGAGCTTGAGGCACCTCTTCTTTTCAGATCCCTAGAGAGCAACATAAAAAGCTCACAGCTAATCCTTCACTGAGCCACCACTCTTTGGTGCATGGACTTCAAGTGGATTGATGGATGAGGTCATGGCATCTGCCACGTGACAGAGCCCATTAACTAGGCCTCGGGTGCATCTTCCTCTGTGCATCAGTGTTATTAGGAGGGTAAAACTGGATGAGCCAGTCAAGTGGCCAGACAGGACTTAGAATATGGCCAAAGATTAACGTCGGCGGTGCGTGCCTGTAGTCCTAGCCCTTGGAGGTTGACACAGTGAAAACTTGCGTTCAGGAACAGCCTGGGATATGCAGAGAGACCCTGTCCCAAAAAAGCAAAACTTTGGCTCTCAAGATGGCTCTGTGTTTAAGGCATCAGCAGCCAAGCTTAATAGCCCAAGTCTGATTCTCAAGATCCAAACTGTGGAAGAGAACCAAATTCCCAGAAGTTCTCCTTTGACTTCCAGATGTGTGCATGGCAAATTACACAAACCATATTACACATACAAAATAAAAATGATATTTTTCTTTGAGACATGGTCTCTACATAGTCCTGGCTATCCTGGAACTCACTATGTAGACCAGGTTTCCCTTAAGCTCAGCATAGATCCACCTGCCTCTGCCTCTCAAATGCAGGGTTAAAGACGTCTCACCATGCCTGGCATATTCGTAGATAAGATATTGGCCAGTGTGACTTACTGGTATTACAGCACCTGTCAAGTTGGTACCATTTCCATCCTCCCTGTCACTCTGTAGCTTCTGTGGTGTGAAGAGATGGGTGCAGAAGGCCATCCATGGAGGCTTCTCTTCACTGCAAGTACTTTTAATTCCTTCAGATTTAGGTCTTCTCTGTAGCATGTCTGAACCCAGAAGACAAACGGAATGGTGACCTGGCATTGGGAGCTGTGGATAGTTCCTGGATAGGATTCTCCACCTAAAATATCTTACCTTCTGAAAGCCTGGTCATGTAGTCGGGACTAGCTACAGAGTTTATGGGACCAGTGCAAAGCGAAACTGCCAAGCCCCTCCTCGTAAGGCAAGGAGAATGTTAGTGTAAGTGCTAGCCTGCAAAGCTTGCATTTAAAAATAATCTAACTTAAAATATAATAATATAGTATATAGTATAATATATAAAATAAATTATAAACAGAACATTTTATTTTGTGTTATAATTTTTAAGTAGGGTATCAAACAGTATACTGATTCATTGTTATTTTTTTTCTAAGTATTTATATCCCATTCTGTTACTGTGACTAATGTGGCAAGGGCACACAGCGGTTGGGTTGTAGATCTCAGCCCCTTTTGGAGGAAGATGCTGTTGAGGATACAGTGGCCTGCCTCTGCTGTTACTTCCTCCCTTCTCCCCATTCTCGCTCTGTGTTCCGAGACTGATGACCTGGAGCCTAAGTGCTGGGGCTGCAGGTACACCCCACCCACCACTCTTGGCTGAGGATTGCTGCTTATGCTAGTGACAGAATCTCACTGTTTCTGGCTCTGAGAGGAAGTGCACAGTAATTAAAAACATCCTCCTGCCCTACATGGCAGTTATATACCTTTGGTTCTGACGCTCGGGGGTTGTGACAGATGGATTTCTATGACTTTGAGGTCGGCCTGTATATATGTAGCAAGTTTTAGGCGAGCCAGGGCTATATGAGACCATATCATAAAAGCAAAAAAAAATTAATTTTAAGATAAATGAAAAATCCTAAGAGAGTTATAGGTAGTTAGGATTCATAGTTCTACTCTGGCTTCAGGCCGCATCATTGTTCCAGGTGGCATGCTTGTGGTATTAGGCACCTAGGTGGGGGTGTACACATCCTGCAGCTGGTAATAGCTCTGTGGGGATAAAAGAGTCTTGGGCATTTTATCTCTTGGGAAAAACCATCCAAATCCCAAAGGAACCAGACATGGAGACATGCCCCTTGGAAGCCTATTGATTAGTAAATTGAACAAAGTTTCCAGTGGGATGGATGTTCTTAGACTTACCGTATTATCTGTTTCATAGTTTTAATGTAAGTTCAAATCTGACCTCAGCAATAATTGTGCTAAATAGCCCTGATACCAGTTGTAGTTTGTCTATATGAACTAAAATGATGGGTTTTAAGTGATTATGATTTTGAAGTACTTATATATATATTTAAGTGTAACAAAACACAACTTTGTTTCGTTTGAGGTAGGATCTAACTCTGTAGCCCACAGTAGCCTTGAACTCATGGTCCTTCTGCCTTGCTTCCATGAGATAGGGTTAAAAGCGTGCACTACTATGCCCCCTCTGCTTGATTTCTCTATATGGAAAAGACCTAAGTGTGCAGCTGTGGTTCTTCTGTCCTGAAACATGTGGGCTGATCTGTGCCTCCGTCTTTCCTGTGGAACCGCAGCCATCACAGTGCCTCCAACAGCATGAACTGGAGCTGGCGGGTCAGGCGGGGTGGACGTCTGGTTACTGCTGATCATCCAGAAGCCAAGAATGGCAGACAGATATCCTAGGGTCATAACTCTAGCATCCTTACCAGAGAGCTATCTGTTCCCAGGAAAGCACTGCTACAATTTCTATATTTATAAAACAGCTTGTGTAGCTTAGCTGGTGACCTGGAAAGAGACTCTGGAGAAGTGTCTGGTTTGATTGAGTTCTTTGACACTCTCTCGAGCATCCCTTATTGTGGGATAATACCTAAAAGATAATTAAAGTTCTCTATGATTTATTCCAATTTGGATATTGACCCAGGACTACAGACTGAATCTGGGGGGCTTTAGATTTTAGTGGAGAGACGTAGCCGGTAAGATCTAATTTCTGCTCAGCAAGGAAGGATTCACAGCAGTTCAGCAGGTGGCACTCTCTGCTGGGCTTACACTGGTAGCCGAGTTGGCCATTGTGGAGACGGCAGAGATGGAGATGAAGAATAGAGCTCGGTGTTGATCACAATTCAGCTATTAAAGACCACTTTGGAATTGGAATGATGATGATACAAGGGGTTTACTTTTGAGAAAGAATAGGACAGTCAGCAAAGAGATTTTGCATTATAGCTCAGAAGAATATTTTGTTGCTTTTTTTTTTGAAACAGGGTCTTGCTCTCCCATCCTGTCCTTGAACTTGAGTTCAAATCTACCTCTTCAGTTTACCTCAGCCTCATGGGATGGGACTTACAGATGTGTACCGCCATGCCTGGACAGAAATCAACTAGTGCACAGAAACAAGCTTTTAATACAAGGACTTTACAGCAAAGACTAGGATAAAATATCCGATCTCTTCCCTTATGAAAATGTGACATTCTGTGTGATTCTCAGAGCTTTTTCTGGTGATTGGGATCTGGAGATTTCTGAGTTGGTAGATTGGTATGATGCTTGGTACATTCACACGACACCCACAGATCAGGAGCTGCCATGTCCCTCATCCCCTCATCCCACATCTGAGGGATGCTAAGGAATGCAGAAACACATACCTCAGAGCCTAGAGCAAGGCGCTTTTTCTTTTAAACAGATCCCCTAACCATGCAGCTTGGGTGTGCAGATGTTAGTAAGATCCAGATACAGTTTAAAGCTTATAGAATATTATAGACTCGGAATAGAGCCCAAAAGATGGTATAGTTAGTGACCAAGAGAACATGTGTTGCATGCTGTCGTGTAGCAGGCTAGCTGCACACATTTGCAGTAGCCTCTGACCTTCACTGCGGTGACTTTGGAGAACAAAGCAAACACTCTCCTTTTCACTCTGTTAGTAGCTGTGCGGTTGCTTGCCTGGCTTTTCATAGCATTTAAATCAGAGTTGTGGTTCAACCAGAATTGTATTATCCCTAAGACAGATCGGATATGTATTGAGAGTTTATTGGCTCTGTAGTTCTTTTATTACAGAAGCCGCCTCTCAGAAGGATCATAAGTTCTTTGAGAACTTGCCTGTACCCAAAGAGTGTTGAGCCTTGCTGCTTAGTGGCTTTCCCAGGTGCTCAATTAATCACTTGGCTTCATCAGAGCATTTAAAGGAGTACCTTCATCTGCTGGCTTTAATAGCCTTGGGGAGGGCGCTGATAGCGTTTGAAGCCTGATGTCTGTGTAAACAGAATGCTCCACAGGGCTGGTCCTCTCAGTATCTCATCTCTTCTTGCCTATCAACAAAAACCAAGGACCGATTTCATTTGTTTCTTTGTTTGATACACATGTGCCAGAGGGCCTGTGTAGACATCAGAGGGCAGCTCTCAGGAGTCGGTTCTTGCTTTTACCTTGTTGAGGAAGGTAGGCTAGTGGGCCTGTGAGTGTCCACCAGTTCTTCTGTCCCTGCCTTCCACCACACAGTGGGAATGCTAGGATTGCAGTGCGCGCTGCCACATCCAGCCTTTTCTGTGAGTCTCAGGGACGGAACTCGGATCACCAGGCTTGTACAAGGAGCACTTTTATACCCTCAGCATCTCTCTAGCTAGAACCTGTGTTTTGATTGAGCTGGTGTCAATCAAACTCACACTCCTCCTAAATGCAGTTGAAAGGATGACAGCAAGCATATAAATAGCAGTGGCTTTCATTTGAACTTCTTTTGATGGCAGGGCCATAATGTGTGGTAAGTGGTCCTTCAGTCTTCATGACAAAGGAATGAGAAGATGATGATGTGAGGCAGGTGAATGACCAGCTCAGTTCTCAGTGTCTGCCTTGCTTCCTGAGGTATTGTCACATGGCAAGACAGCTTACCTTCAGTGATTCACTGATCCATGGCCGCTTAAATTTCAAACTTAATTTTCCTCCAGGTCAGCAGATGAGACATTTAGCTTGGCTGACGAAACCACTAGCTCTAATCCAGCCATAGTGAGGAGGAAGAAAATTGCCGTGAGCATCATCTTTTCCTTGTGCGAGAGAGAAGCAGCACAGCAGAACTTCCAGGACTTCTTTTTCTCCCACTTCCCCCTGTTTGAATCTCACATGAACAGGCTGAAGAGTGCCATTGAGAAGGTAGGGGATGGGGGAAGTATGTGCTCAGGGGTACAGCGTGTGCAAGGGATGGGTGCAGCTCAGGGGTAGAGCGCTTACACAGCTTGTGCAAGGGATGGGTGCAGCTCGGGGTAGAGCACTTACACAGCGTGTGCAAGGGATGGGGTGCAGCTCAGCTTGGGTAGAGCGCTTACACAGCGTGTGCAAGGGATGGGGTGCAGCTCAGCTTGGGTAGAGCGCTTACACAGCGTGTGCAAGGGATGGGGTGCAGCTCAGCTTGGGTAGAGCGCTTACGCAGCGTGTGCAAGGGATGGGTGCAGCTCGTGGTAGAGCACTTACACAGCGTGTGCAAGGCTCTGGGATCCATTCCAAGCAAACACTTCAATAAGAAAATAAAAGGTAGTAGTAAGATTGCAACCTCCTGGCAAACGGGAGATACTTGCAGCCAAAGATGGCACCTGTCTGTGTGTGTCAGATGGCCTGCATAAGGAAGTCAAAATGTGCCCTGGAATGATGGGCCTTGGGATTTTTAGGCTGGAGTTCGGACACTGGTTGCTGTAGGGAAGGAAATTATTGCTTTTTGATGAGGGGATGCACCATTGCTATGTGTGTTTAAACTTATCATAACATCATCCTTCATTAATGAGCCTTAGCTGGTCAGTTATAAAGGAATTTCTTCTCGGAGAGTAATTTGGCTCACTCTCTCCCATGAAGGCCATGATCTCCTGCAGGAAGATCGCAGAATCAAGTCTCCGTGTCCAGTTTTATGTAAGCCGTCTGATGGAAGCTCTGGGAGAATTCAGGTAAGGTACGAGGTTTGAAACTCCAGCAGGAAATGATGAGCAACAGTATTGCCAGCTGCTGTGAGCTGCTCTCTCTCAGAAGAATTAGGGGACTGGCAATTTGTAGTCATTTTAATGTGACCCGTGAGGACAGATTGAGTAACACAGCCCCAAGTAATCTTCACTGTGCCTGGCGGTTCTTAATCAGATTAGTTTTTTTCTTTGTTGTGTTGTTAGGTTTTCTCGTTGTTTTAGTTTTGTGTTTATTTTGAGATAGAGTCTCACTGTGTTGTCCTGACTGGCCTAGAACACTGCCTACTAGACTGAGCTGGCTTTAAACTCATAGAGATGCACTTGCCTCTGCCTCCCGAGTTCTGGGATTAAGGTGTGCATTACCACCCCTAGATTAATGGTATTGTTTTCTAGAACTAGAAAGGAATTTAAAGGATGTGTATAAGTCAGTTCCATGATCCTACGTCTATCCTCTCATTAATGATGAAGGGGAAACCTCTCTACCCTTTTCATAGATGGTGAAGCTTCTTATCCCCTAGAGCCCATGGAGATAATGTGTGCATTCGTGGAGACCTAGCTCTCATCTCCAGGGCGGGTCTAGTGCACATGCCATGCCTGAGGTCCATGCCCTGGTCGTGTCCACCAATCACCTATGGACGCTGGGTTTCTGTAGTCCTTGCCCTCAGAGTGTGGGTAGCAAGGTACTCTGCTCCAGGTATGGGGGTTTTTTCCCGCTGTGCTCATCTGAGTTTCTCAGAGCCAGTCTCTCAGTGGGGAATGGAATCTCATGACAAAGCCATTGGGAGTAAATGAGCCGAATAGCTGAGAGGTGAAAAAAAAATTACATTTCTTAGAATGTTAGACCATTTTTTTGCTGATGGGCTCAGTGCTGCTTGAAGCAATGTAACCACTTTTTCTGAGCTCTGGCTGTGGAAACAACTGCTTAGGTTGTTTGGTTTTGAGAAGTACTGTGGAGATGATGGGTGAGCTGTCTCATTGGGGGCAGCTCTAGGTTTGCAGACGGCCTTGCAGGGGTCACATTCAGCGCTGGCTTGTGCTTCAGGGTGTGGATGCTGATCTGAACACTAGTCTTTCAGAGGTGAAAACCGGAAAACAAAAACCTAGAGGTTGTGTACATAGAAGTCGTTTACTTATTTTGACCGTGAGCCCTCCAGAATCAGACAAAATAATGTACTAATATTTAGAGACATGAGGGTTTTGATTGTTTTTTGTTTTTTTGAAATAGGGTCTCACTATATAGCTCTTTCTGTCCTGGAACTCACTCTATAGGCCAGGCTGGCCTTGACCTCACAGGGATCCACCTGCCTTTGCCTTCTGAGTGCTAGGATTTAAAAGTGGGTGCCACCATGCCCAGCTGAGACGTGAGTTTCGTGGGTAAATCCTAGACCTTGCTACTACCCCCTCTCAGGTAGCCTCCCATGTCTTCCCCACCCCTACACTCTTAAGTGGACACTCTTTGATTATTATTATGTACAGTTTGGGGTCACAGCTTCTTCACTCCGTAAATACTGGTTTTTGAGGTGTGAAGTTTGTTGTTTTCTGTTCTCTATTTTTGTCAAGGTAGTTTTGTGTTCTGTCCTGATTGCTTTAGGCACAGAGCTACATAGTCTAATCCAAGTATGCTGCTTCTGTCTTGATTTGGGAGAGGTCTGTGTTACTCACTGGGGGCTGGATTGACTTTTTTACCCAGTGGAGGGCCTGAGTAGGTTTTACACTCTGGACAAACACATTTGCGCTGTGTAGCTTATAACAGGGCCTGCCACGCCTGAATTCCCAGCTTCACTTTGCCATTAAATATGCACACACACATACGTACATATATACATATGTATGTATGTATGTATGTATGTACACACACATCTTGTGTGCATATTACCCAACCTTTTTAAGCTTCTGCATTAGAAGTTGGCATGTATTACGGTGAAGAAGAGCCATTGTGTAGTTTCTCGTCTTTGGGTATCTGATTTAGAAAGTCATCGCATTAATTAGAAATCGGTAGAGCTGAGTACCTCAGTCTTATTTTCCATGTCGATCACATGTGCTTTCTTTGTCCTGCATACTGCATAGTTTTGTGCCCCACCCCCCATTTATTGTAGATTGTCTCACTCTATAGCAGTGGCTGCCGCACACTCTTAGTTCTCTGGCCTCTGTCTCTAACGCACTGGGATTATGGGTATTCCTAGCTCTGGGTCTGCGTTTCTTTACTAGAAAAATGCTCTGTGGAGCTGGGAATATAACTCAGTGATAGAGTGCTTGCCTAGCGTGCAGAAAGACCAGGGTGTGATGCTCAGTACCACAAAAACAAAATAAGTATCTAAAAATGACCATATGGTTCCCTACAAACTTGTACAGTTTGTAAGGTTTTATGTGTAGATAGAAAAATAAATTTTAAAAATGATTTTAAATTCTGGAAGAAGGACATTATGAAATTTTTTTATTTTTATTTTAATTTCATGTGTGTGATGCTTGGGATGTGCATTATAGGCTTGCTATATCACTGAGCCATAAATTGTTTTCTAAATGAATGTTTTTATGCCAGGGATGTAGTGCATTTTCTCTTAAGGGTTTATATACTACTACCTAACTTTGCTATTGTCCTGCAGAAGCACTCATAGATAATTTGTAAGTAAAGAAGCATTTATGTGTCCCAATCAAACTTTATTTACAAAAATGGTAGTAATTTGTGTGAGCCATAGTTTGCCAACCTGTGTTAATTTATTTTTTAATTCCTTAAGGAGAACACATATCCAAATTATTCTTTGATACTAAGATACCCAAAACAACTGTTTTTGTCCCTTCTCTCTTCCTGTAGAGGGACTATCTGGAACTTGTATTCTGTTCCAAGGATAGCCGAACCAGTATGGCTTACCATGATGTCGAGTACATTGGAAAAAAGCCAGCTCTGCCAGCGCTTTCTCAAGGAATTTATACTTCTGATCGAGCAGGTCAACAAAAACCAGTAAGCATAACTTGTGGGCAGATCCCAAGCCAGTGTGTGCTCTGCACAGGCCGTGGCTTTGTTCTGTATTTGACTAATTTTGGTGTGCTTTTGTCCGTCTTTCCAAGGTTTTTTGCCGCCTTACTGACTGCAGTGTTAACCTACCACTTGGCCTGGGTACCAACTGTCATGCCTGTTGATCACCCCCCCATTAAAGCCTTCTCGGAGAAGCGTACCTCTCAGTCGGTGAACATGCTGGCCAAAACACATCCGTACAATCCTCTCTGGGCCCAGCTGGGTTAGTACTAATCTGACTGCTCAGAGGATATATCTGATGAAATGGGGGAGCAGGGCGGGGTGCTGGAAATTATGGCTTATTCTGGCTTTCCAGCCCAGACATTCAAGGATCATCTCTTGTAGGAATGAGACTGCTCCACAATTCAAATTAACTGCCTACTGCCCTCATCCCTCTCCCTAGCTGGTAGCTTTGTTTTGAGGCAGGGTAGGTCAACCAAGTTCTCCACTTCACAGAGGCTGTTCATCCTGTCATGGTTTCCTTAGTTACTGACAGACTGGGCCAGATGATTCTCTGTGGCTGAGTTGTGATGGGGCAGAGGAGGGCTGCCTCACATCTCGTAGGTTGCTCAGCAAACTCTTGACATCCATTCGTTAGATCCCAGTACAGTCCTCTCTGCCCAAAGTTATAACCATCCAAATGTCTCCCAACATTGCCAAGCTTCCCTGGGGGGAGGGGAAGCCAAAGGGACTCAAGTGAGAACCATTGCCTGTAGGATAGAGTGGCTGGGGAAAGAGAAGACCGAAGTATATTGTTTCCTCCTGAAGGGGAATGGGCTGGATATTAAGGAAATAGTGTGTCCTGGTGTAGAGTAGATTTTCAAACAATGGTAATGAAGCCATGTGCACTTAATTAGATAAATGTATTTAGACTCAGGCATGCTTCTCCTGTGGGATTGAGCTCCCTGCTCATGTTTTCTCCAGCAGCGTGTGGGCGTGTGTATGTATATGTGCTTGTGTACATCCATATAGATGTGTGCAAGTGCATGCAACCATGTCAGGTCAGGTGTGCTCTTCTGTTACTCTGCCTTGTTCCCTTGAGAAGGATTTTCTCACAGAACCTGGAGCTCTCTGTTGCCCAGCAGTTTGGGTGCTGGGAAATGAACCTAGGTACTCAGACATGTAAGCACTCTTGCTGAGTGCCCTAGCTCAGCACTTACTTCCCCAGCCTGTAAATGGAAGTTTCTGTTCCACCTGGTCCCCTGCAACTGTTCAGTCCCAAAGAAACACACAGAAGGCCTGCTTATCTATCTATCGATCGATTGATCGATTGATCGATCGACCAACCTACCTACCTACCTACACAACTTGAATTAACCCATAATTCTTGTTTATGTTTAGCCACGTGGCTTGGTATCTTTTCTCAGTAAGACATTCTCATCTTGATTCCTTTGCATCTGGCTGGTAACTGACTTTTTCCTTTTCCCAGAATTCTCCTAGTTTGGTTGCCTCACCAGACTTCCTGCCTGGCTACTGGCCAATCATCATTTTATTAAACTAATGTGAGTGAAAAATCTTTACAGAGTACAAAAACATTATCCCACAGCACCAACCCTTACTTAGCAATATGTCTTACCTCTTTATCCATTTCTTTCAAAAGACCCCCATTTTTTTGCCATTGTTTTCCCCCGAGGAAGGGACTTCTTGCTTCTTTTCTAGTGTTGCTGCTGTATACCAGCTACAGAAGTAACCCTTTGTGATCTGTGAGAAATCATAGACCATGCTGCTCCAACACTTAAAAAATTAATCTAAAACAGGTTCAAGCAATCTGGTAACATTTTTAGATCTGTGTATCTTTGGAGAGATGGGAAATAATTGCTTGTTTGTTTTGTACTGTATAGCCCAGCCCAGGCTGGCCTGAAACTCATGATCCTCGTGTTTCAGCCTCTCTAGTAACTGGGATCATGGGCCCATGCGACCATGACCAGCTCGGATGTAGTAGCACTGAGGCCACAGAAACGCCTCTGAGTCCTGAAGTGACTGTGATGTCCTGAACTGTGGGGACACAGGATCAGAAGGAAGGCACGGCATGAGCTCGTGATCAGGGCAGTTCTCTCAGATCAAACCATAGCATCTCACTGTACTTTGAGCTCTGACTTTGAAGTCCAGGGTAACTTCTTGGCTGCTAAAGCTCTATAAGCCTTCAGTCTTGTCTTTTTATAGAAAAGTTGTTTATTATTATTTCTGTCCTGCCCTTTAAATGTTCTTGGAAGCTGTGCCCTGGGGAAAACTCTCCCAAGGACAAACTTCCTTATGGTTCCCTAGAGAGAGCTTCCTGCCCATTCTCACAATGTTTCTCTCAGCCTCGGTCTACTAATTTTAGCTTGCTCTAGCCTGTGGCTTCCTGCCTCACTAGGAACGCATTCCCCAGCCGAGTCCTGATGTCCCCCAGTCTTCTTTGTAACTGTCACTGAGGAGCGCCTCTGTTTATGGGATACTCCTTCCAGTGTTAATGGCTTTCAGCCTTCTAGTTAATTTTCCAGTCCTTTCTGAATCTGGCTGGGTTGTGCAAATATAAACTGTAAGTGCCTACCCATTCAATAGATGTTGGCTGTCTACCTTATTAGTGAGCAAAAAGCCATCAAGACCAATTGGTGTTGCTCAGATATTCTTGGGTGTGTAGTCTTCCCCTGAAATACAATAGACTTACCAGGACATACCAAGAGAAAACTGTCCTTTGGCCACAGCTCCACAGCTTATGCCCAGCTCCCATCTCCATGCTGGAATGTGGTCTGTCAAGTGTTGTGCGTGCTGTCAGAACTGTTGTGAGTTCCTATGTGCAGCTGCCTGCCCCGCTGTGTCCAGAAGTCATGGTTGCCTTGGAGTCACCCACTGCCTGTGGCTCTTAGATGCTCTGGTTCCCTCTTCTGCAAAAACCCTTAAGAAAGGGGGATGCAGTATGTGCGTTTTGTTTAAGGCTGAGCATTTTGCAGTCTCTTAGCCTCTGTACCTTGGCCATTTGTAGGTCCCTATGCAAATATCCATCTTCTGTAAATAGAAGCTTCTCAGATTAGGCCGGAGGGATGCACTGATCTATGGTACACAGTAGATCACTAGAAATACTATTTCCATTAGGAGAACTGTACTAGTAGACTCTCCCCAAGGCCTATGATCCACCCAGCCATATGGTCTTGGTTCGATAATTGTGCTGGATATGGGTTTTATTCTGTGGAGCAGGACATAAATCTAAGCCAGAAGTGAGTAGTTACTCCCATGAAGTTCTTGCCTCTATTGCACCAGTGGGCATGTCTTACCAAGTCAGTCGTTATTGTAGCTTACAGGGTTCACAGCTGGATACGATTGGTGATTACTTCCCCTCCGGTAGCATGCATAACACCTTTCAGCACTACGAAGGTAGCCAGTAGGGCGTAGCTTCCAGGTGGGCACCTGCTTGATTTCTCTATGTGGTGTCTTTGGCAATAGGGTCTTACTGTGAGACTCTAGAGTGTAACTAAGAGCACTGGCAGTAGCCTGTCATGTTTGGGGGTCTGTGGGATCTCATCAGCCACCAACTCCTAAAGAAATAACCTATCCCTGGCTCTGTGATTTTTATTTGATAGCTTGTAGTATCTAATAGGAACATTGTTGCCCTGTTAGAGGTAACTACATTTTAAGGTGTGTTGAGTTTCTACAGTATTTGGTTTCCATTTGACTTCTTCGAAAGATCTTTAGTTATCTTCCCCCATACTCCCTCATCTACCCTGCCCTTCCCCCCCCATTTAATCCTTCCTGTTGCATTATTCTCTTTCTTAATCCTGTAACAGTGTGTTCCACAGTAGAAAGCGCTGGCAGTGAGCGCTGTTGAAGGGCTCCTGTCTTCTTCCAGTCTTCACGGTGAACCCCAAACTGGCTCACCAGCCCATTTTAACCCGCTTACCAGAATATAGCGAAGGAAACGTGTTTTGTGTCCTATAGGCTTTTCATATGGTATGAAATAAAGAAAATTTACAGGTTATTGTTCACAAGTGGGTAATTTTTCTTAAAAATCCATGTACTAAGAGAATCCTACACACACTACCTCGTTAAGTAATTTTAATCGATTTACTTCATATCACTTTGAAGTAATTAAATTCTTGAATTTACATTTTACCCTAAGACTTACCATCCTCAGATTCTTCTTATTTTTAATTAATGTGTTTGTACTTATTTATCTGTGTGTGGGTGTGTGCATATGAGTTCTGAGGAGATTAGAAGGTAGCCTGTCCAGAGTCACAGACAGTTGTGAGAAAGCCTTGCCCAATGAGGATATTGCTCCTTCCCAGGACACATTTCCCCATTGTATTCTTCTAAGAAATTCTTAGAATTTGCAAGATATCTATGTAGTGGATCTGGTCATTTATGCAGAACAATGGCTTCAGCTTTCCCTGGGCCAGCATGCAACCAGCCGTGCCCAGTGCATGGCTTGTGTGTCCAGCAGCACCGCTACTGTGCTCTGCTAGGCTGCAAACTGTCTGGCCTTCCAGACCTGCTCTCAGTGTCAGGGCAGCTGAAACATGGTCATTCCTGGAAACTTCATATCTGATGCCTCAAGAAGTGCCTGGAGGCTGAGAATCAAGTAACTAGTTTTGTTCTTGTAGAGGGCGGATATTCCATATATTCTAACACCGTCTTTGCCCTGTAGGTGACCTTTATGGAGCGATAGGCTCTCCGGTGAGACTGACCCGCACAGTGGTGATTGGAAAGCAGAAGGATTTGGTCCAGCGCATCCTCTATGTTCTGACCTATTTTCTCCGCTGTTCGGAACTACAAGAGAATCAGCTGACCTGGAATGGGAATCCTAGTGAGGATGACCAAGTCATAAATGGGAGCGAGATTGTGACAGCCTTGGAAAAGGGAGAAGTGGAAGAGTCTGAGTACGTGGTCGTCACGGTGAGAAACGAGCCTGCCCTTGTGCCGCCGGTCTTACCGCCAGTGACCATGGAGAGGAGGAGCCCGGAACCTACAGGAGTTGCCGAGACTCCAGAGGGTGTGCGTACTCATGAACTGGGTCACAATCCCGAGAAAAGCAAATGCAGGAGGCCAGAGCAGAGTTCTGAGGCCAGTAGCGTGGGGTTCCGAGAGGCAGAACCTGACAGTTCCTGGACACCTCAAGGTGTATTCTTTGAGGACAGCCAGGATGATCAAGAGGCACCCCAAGATGTCTCTTCAAGACCTCCCAGCTGTGAGGTTCCCAGGGTAAGAATAAGGGTGGATCCTCGAGTTGTCCATGAGGAGCTGCACAGGGAGATGCTACAGAAAGCAACTGACAGATCGTCAGCCTGGCCCTGCCCTGACAGACATTCCCAGGAGCCCTCTGTTGAAAAGGTCACTTTCCACATTGGAAGCTCCGTCTCTCCAGAGTCTGACTTTGAAAGCCGCACCAAAAAAATGGAGGAGCGGCNGGCTAAAGACCTGTGGCCCATTCCATGGGACTAGTGCCTCTGCCAGGCCTAACATGGACACTGGCCTGGCTCAAGACCAGCAGGGCTCTAGGTGTTCCTGCAAAGCTGACTTTCAAAGGGACATCGTCCTTCCTCAGGGCCAGTCCTCAGGGGGAGAAGGTGACCCTGAGGACAGATACCTCCAAGCCANGGCTAAAGACCTGTGGCCCATTCCATGGGACTAGTGCCTCTGCCAGGCCTAACATGGACACTGGCCTGGCTCAAGACCAGCAGGGCTCTAGGTGTTCCTGCAAAGCTGACTTTCAAAGGGACATCGTCCTTCCTCAGGGCCAGTCCTCAGGGGGAGAAGGTGACCCTGAGGACAGATACCTCCAAGCCA
>LOEQ01001852.1:480955-505751 GCA_001685075.1 Bramus lutescens
CTTGGTCCTTTGGTCTGTGGTGACTGAAAGTTGCAAATAAAGGTTCCCTCTGTTCTTCCCCACTGTGGTGGACACCTCCCTCCGCAGATGAGGTCAGATTCATGAAGCCTTGCTTTGGGCACCATGATCCCCAGCCTCCTCTTTCTTGCCTCTGACACTGACATACTGAACATAAGATGGATGCTCAGTGTGAGGAATAAGATCAGATCCCTTGGTTTTTTTAGACAAGGTCTCACTGTGTAGCCTAGGCTGGCCTTACGCTGAGAGCATGCACCTCCACATCTGGCTTAAGAATGAAGTTTTTAAGAGACATGGAAAAAGTATATTTTTTTTTCCAGGCTTCCATTTTAACTAAAATACTTCCTTTCCTTCAAAAATCTCCTCTTTGCTCACATTCATGATCTCCTTCTAGACTCTGATATGGGCTATAGGAAACTGATATTTTCTTTATCATTAGAGGCTTTGTTCCCACTGGAATAAAAAACTGAGTGCTTCTAACTATGCATTTACTCATTCACATGTTGTCTCAGGTCTCAGAGCACCAGCAAACCAAGTGTCAGAAATTTTGGCCGCTCACTTCTGGCGGGTTACTGTGCTACGTATATGCCGGATTTGGTGCTGCATGGAACCAGCAGCGATGAGAAGCTGAAGCAGTGCCTGGCAGCTGATCTGGTTCACACGGTGCATGTAAGTGACCCCCGGTATAGAACCGCTGGATGGCCGGTGGCGGGCTTTTCAGTTACACTGAAAGTATCAGTGTAGAGGATTGCTTGTTGCTGTGGGATAATGCTCTTGTACCCTGTAAAGATTCATCACTCGTATTGTTTTGATAAAACGCTGATTGGCCGGTAGCCAGGCAGGAAGTATAGGCGAGGCAACCAGACTCAGAGAATTCTGGGAAGATGAAAGGCTCAGTCTGTAGTCATCACCCAGACACAGAGGAAGCCAGATGAGAATGCTGCACTGAGAAAAGGTACCAAGCCATGGGGCTAAACATAGACAAGAATTATGGGTTATGTAAGAGCTAGTTAATAATAAGCTGAGCTAATAGGTGAAACAGTTTATAATGAATATAAGCCTCTACATGTTTCTTAGGGACTGAACGACTACAGGACCAGGCAGAACAGAAACTTCAGTCTACAGTTTGTAAGACATGAGTAACATGACAACCAATGAGAAGTAGTTAAGAGTCCTGGGACTGTGAGCATGACAGGCAAGACTCAGCAGAGGGAAATCAGGTAATAGCAGAACTGCAGGGTCCTGGAGCAGGAAGAGGAACTGCCTTTCTGGGGACAGTAAGGAAGGTGGGGCATCCAACTGCTTGGTTCTCTCCTCCAGCCTCTGGTTTCTTCTGCAAGAGGCCAGAGAGCAAGGGCACAGCAAAGGGCACAGCTGCGATAGATCCTTTCCATTGTCCACAGAGGCCAGCCTTCTGGGACTAGGACGAAGGTAGAGTAGAACAAAGAAGGGGTGAGTGGCCATGGGCTGGCCTGGCAAACAGATAAATTACACAAATGGTGAGTGACAGTTACATGCCTTCAGAAGGAAGACCAGAGAGATGCTTGTACGGCTTGTTTATTAGTCAAACCTTGCAAGTTTCTAAAAGCAATTTTTTAACTGGTTTGTCATTGAGCTGACTTTGATAGCTGGGAGGAGATAGCTGTAGAGAGATTTACAGGTATGACTGGGAAATTGCCTGTAGCTCCTGCTGAGTGCTTTTCTGTTATCTACAGCGTGACAGGAGCTGAACACGTCTGGAAACTATGTCAGTCCGATGGACCTGTTTTTAATTGAGCTGCTAGTCAGCAGATGTGCAAACATAGATGTTTTGCAGTTAGAAACATCTGGTATTGTGGTCTTGGGGGCCAAAAGGACCCTGTTGCCTTACATGTCGCTACCTCCTGCTCGTATCCACGTGTGCAGAGCCCTGGGGTGTTTGCTTTCTGTTGTGCCGTTGGTTTGATTCCTAAGGACTTGGGTTTCGCTCCTTGTACCTGTTCTCCACCAAGCCTTCTGATAGAGGCTCGAGGAGACTCTGGGAGCTAGTGGGGTTGTCCTCGGTGACGTTGAGCTTATCAGCTGCTGCACGCTTTGCCCAAATGGGCCCAGGCTCTCTTGCCACCATGGAAAAGTAACCTCCTGGTTGATAATCACCTCCGAATTACCCGTAACACAACTCAGGAAATTTTGGCATTTTTATGGGCCATCAAGTTCTAATTTCTGAATGACAGATTTTTCATTGTGACCATCTGGGTCTGTAATTCTTACATTTGAGAAAATAACCATGTCTACGCTGTCATTCTTCTGAAAGCTTTTCCGTGTCTCATTGTCTTCCTTTTAAAAATAGCAATTTTACACTAAATCGGCTCATGTTTCTTTAAATTATAAGGTCCTCTTGAGGTTGAATGTTATTAGGTATAATAACGCGTATCGTGTGATGTGGGCATATACCATATGCAGCCATGTGCATGGTGTATAGGAAACTCTGAAGGGCTCATAAGAATACCTTCAGAGTTTAATAACTTCATAATATGTCTAGTTAACATTAGTGGGATTCCAATCTCACTTGACACATTCGTGAGTTTTTGCTTTTGTTAGTTATGGGGGCTCACCTTGGCTGGCCTGGAACTCACTCTGTAGATCAGTCTATCCTAAACTCAGAGATCCACCTGCCTCTGCCTCCCGTGTGTGCCACCATGCTGCTGCTGAGTGTGATTTTGACATGGACTCACACTCCGGTGTATGATAATGTTCTGTTTTCACTGTAGAAGGGATTTCACTTCCATCTACAGAGATCTGTGGGAAACCTGGTGATTGTCCATCCGTAAGGGACAGTGACTGTCAGAGCTGAGGAGCTTGTCGGGAAAAGAAGCAGAGCTGCGAGAGCTATGTGGAGGCTGAGGACCTGTGGGAGAGAAGGGGGGAAATCACTTGGCGCCACTTGCTTTCATAACCTGTTTTGAGGAGTCTAAATAGTTTCAGTTTCCTGCCAGGCTTTGATGATTCATAATTCCTTTTAAAGAAAGATTCTGAATAACTTTTTCAAAGCAATTGATGGAGGTTATTGATCTGTTTTCTAGGCTTATGCATGGCTGAGATGATAAAGTCTGGCTTCATTCATGCACATTGTGTAGCCACAGTAGTTTTCTTTGGAGTATGAGTAAATTTCTTTCTAGAATATTCAACATCAAGGGTGTCTTTTTTACCTTGTTGTTATCCTTGATGTATCGGGGTACAGAAAACCTACCACTAGTCCCTCTGAAAGAGGCTTTTTCGCCATTTCTCTTCGTGACTTTCATGCACTAAGATTCAGGTTCTCTCTGGCTATTTTGACTTGTGCTTTTTCAGTCTGTCACTGGAACCCGTGCCTCCTAATACATGGTACTCAGCTTTGCTTCTTTTTCCTATCAACTATGACTACATATGCTCTTCTCTGTGAGTGGGCAGAGGACGCATACATCGGTCGGCAATGCTTGCACCGTGTGACCCTCAAGCAGCCTTGTCTCTTCTGCATCCTGTCGGCCAGTGAGCGCTGCCAGCTCGGCAGCATTAGTGACTAAACCAGGGTCAGAGGTGGGCCTGAGAGACATCAGCAGCACTGGCTGGGGTCTGAGTCCTGGCGTTACTCATTGCGACCTTCAAGTGAGGCTGCCGGCACCGTCCCACTGAGGAGGATGTTGGAGGATGGTGCAGTGGCTCTGAGTTTGCTTTCCAGGTTGGGGTGATAGCTCAGTAGGAAAGTGCTTGCCACATGAGCATGAGGAGTTGTCCTGTCTCCAGGACCCAGGCAGGAAAGCTGGGTGCCATGGCATGTGTTTATAATCCAGAACTGGGGAAGCAGGAAGATTGTGGGGCTCACTCCTGGTCAAGCCCAACCTCATTAATAAGGTCCTTTTGCGAGCACATGTCTCAAAATACAAGATGGATGTACACCTAAATTTGACCTCTGGCCTGCCTGTGAGAAGTTGGACCTCCGAAGAGGCAACCTAGGTTTGAATCATAGCTTGGTTCCTAATGTCTTTGTGGCCTTGGGGCAAGTTTCCATTCTACAAAATAAAATGTCCCAATGTCATTTGAATTTGAAAACTCTATAATCCACATCCAGTGTTGAGCACAGCGCCCGGCACACTACTAAAGTGCAGTGCACAGGAAAAGTTAACTATTAAAACAGGAAATGTGGGTTAGGCAGTGGTGGTGTATGCTTTTAGTCCCAGCACTCAGGAAGCAGAGGCGGGCAGATCTCTGTGAATTCTTAGCCAGCCTGGTCTACAGAATGAGTTCCAGGACAGCCAGGGCTACACAGAGAAACCCTGTCTCAGAAGAACAACAACAGATAAACAGGAAATGAGAAAGTGCCTCAAAACAGTAAAGCAGTCGAGGTGTCCCTCACAGGTAGATACCCTTAAATTACTATTAGAGGTTAGGAAGATGTACAGGTGTCCCTCACACTCTTGTTCCTGAAAGCACCTGCCAGATTTGACTGAGCTGAACCTGCACACAGATTTGCCCTTCGTCATGTCACAGGGCCAGGCTGATATCCCTCTCTGTGTAAGGTCATCAGGACCAAAATTGACATCATATTTTAGCTTAAAAAACAAAACAAAATAGTGATCTAGGTTTCAGGCATTTTGCAGACCAATCTATAAATACCAGCCTGCTCCATCTAATTTTAAGAGGAGCAACAGACTGACTCCAGAAATATCACACAGGAGTCAGTAGCACAGATAAGGAGCTTTGCTGAACGCCTGCCTGGCCGTGATACATGCTCATGAATGCTAATTAATTCATGTGGGCAACCAACCAGCTAGACTACAAAAGAACAGCCTGTCCCATCAGACAAGAAAGCATTACTTGTACTTAGTGTCTCAGGTCAGCAGCAGCCTCAGTATCAACAGGTTAGAAATGAAGCAGTTCTGGAGGAGCCCTGGTCTTTTCCATCTTTTTAGGTTGATGATGAATACACTGGTAACTCGGGGCAGCTCTGCCTTCTGCAGCTGTAGCCCTGGATGCAACCCCATCGGGACTGGGAGATGTGTTTAGAGGGCTTTTAAGTGAAATGAGTTTTGTGTTTGTTTTCCTCCCTCCCTCCCCCGTCCTTCCTTCCTTCCTTCCTTTTCTGTCACACAGGATCTAACCATGTAGCCCAGGTGGGCTTTGAACTTGCAATTCTCCTGTTAGCTTCCCAGCTTCTGGTATTATGTGCATGTGTCACCATGCCAATCTCACTTGTCTTTCCCCTCCCCTCCCTCCTTCCCACATACTAGGCATGTGTTCACTGAGCTATACCTCTTAAACTACATGTTTTGCGCGATAGCTGAATTTTGATAACCGTTTTTACTAATAGAACTGAATTCTTCCAGGGAATGAGGGTTGTTGTTTAGTGAGACCTTTGTATAATGTGAGTATATGTGTACATACACATACATACACGCCAGTATGTATGCATGTTCACCCATCTATGCTCGTGTGTGTGTGTGTGTCTCTGCATAGTTGGACAGTAACCTTGGAACAGAAAACCAAGCCCTACTTCCTTTGTATCCCTAGTGTGCCACCTGGTGCCTGGTGCGTAAGCAGTGCTTGTTCATTATAGGTGACGTCACAAAACTGGGTTTAGAGCATTGTGTGTTTATGGCTGGAACTGGAATTGATGGGAATGTGCCTTCTAGGGTAAAGAGGAACATGAATCATGTTTAAAATAACAGTAAGGGTGATGATGTGTTTGACACAGTGCCTACAGCTTGTTGGATTCACTTTTCTTAAATATATTCATCCTTATGGATATGGGAATTTTACCTGCAGAGGCCATAAGAGGACCTGGAGTTACAGATGGCCGTGAGCCACAGTGTGGGTGCTGGCATTGAACCCAGGTTCTCTGGGAGAGTGTCCTTACCTTCTGAGCCATTCGTACAATTCCCTGTATTCGTTTTCTTAAAGGAGGCTAAAGTCTTTCAGACCTGTCTCTTGTGTGCGTTGTATCATAGTTCAATCATTTTTCCATTTCCTTTTTAATGATTTGTCTGTCTCCACAAAAGCTGCAAGCCTCCTCTTGCACTGTGCTCACACACTTCATCACATGACGTGGTTCTGGGACTCTGACTTCATGCACCTTTCTGTCCCTTCACATGGAATCTGATCTCAGCCCAGCAGTTGAGCTGGTGGCCACAGGCTGAATGTGGGGATCAGCCCAGTGGGCACAGTGATTATAGCCACAGCGGCAGCACACAGAAGCCCGGCTTTTCACCCCTCTAGATCGCCTTGCTCTGCTCAGAGTGCCCGCTTCCTTCCCTGTGCCCATAGTCCTCACGTTGTCTTGTGGTTCTCAGAGCCCGGCCTTCCTCATCTTCCCACAGCCCACGGTGCTTGCTGCTGTTGCTGCCCCGCCTTCCTGTCAATTTAAGATGGGATCTCGCTTTGTCGCCCAGGCTGGTCTTGAATGCGTATTCTCGCATGGTCTTGCATGTTGGGAACACAGACATACAGCATTATGAGACCCTTTCCTCTTCATCATGTGACCACTCTTCAGTCTCCAGTGATTAATACTGACCCTGTTTCCAGGAACAAGACTCTGCCGAATACATGCAGATAGCCGTATAATGCTGTGCTCTCTGAGTCTCCGTCTACTGACTCTGTTGGATGCACTAGCCGTCTGGTGGCAGCCTCTCAGGTGGCCTGGCTGGCTCCGTCTCACCAGTGATGAAACAGGCTAGAGGAGAGTTCTACCGAGGCAGTGTTGGACCACACTGGAATGCCTTTGATGTGATAGGCCCATATGTACTATCCCATCGGAGCCTGAGAGTAGAAGCCCAGCAACATCTTGTACCGGCTACGTGTTGCCCTCCAACATGTGGGGATGGCATTATTATTGAAGTTTTAGGGTATAAGCTTCAGTCTTGGCAGTTCCCCGAATCTAGGTTTGTCCACCATCCCAATATACAAATTGAGGAGCTGATGGCCTATGAAAGTGGCAATATTGGGGTTGTGCATTGCACAGGCTGGACTGATGGGTCGTCTCTCCAGCAATTGCTGGTACAGCTTAGGGAGCCGCCTCAGGACTCTTTAGGCTATTGGAGCTTCCTGGGACTTCATTTACTTCCTCAGCCTTGTAAGCTTCATTTCCTGAATCTTAATAAGCGTCATTCCTCTTCCTAGGAAGGCGTGTTTTAATTCTAAGGAAATACCTGTGTTTGTATGGGTTTGTTACACATACGTATTTGGTAAGATACGAACTTAAAATCTATTTGAATCAGTCCTTGGAAGGCCAAAGCAGGAGGATTCAGAGTTTAGGATTATCCTCAGCTACATAGCGAGTTCAAGTCCAGTTTGGACTACATGAAATCCTGTTTCAACATGCCCCAAATCTATTTAATAACCTCTACCATTGTGGTATAACTAATAAGGAAAAGTTAACTTTAAAAGGAAACACAGTTCTGGGCATTGTGTGACACACATGTTTGAGGCCACCCGGCACTGTGAGTCCAAGACTAGTCTTTAGCTATGTAGCATGTCCAGGTCTTTACAATTAAAAAAAAAATCTAAAAGCATCAATATAATTTCAGTTTTTCTTTGTGCGATGTGGTACCATACATGCTTTCATTATAGACCCTTCTCAAAGAGGAATTGTAAAATAAGGACCAGGGCTGGGTATGGTTGCCACCTTTTCGTGTTGCTATGGTAGAACACTTTGATAGAAATAAACTTGGAAAATATACTATAATCACAGCACTAAGTAGGCTGTGGCCTACCCTGGTCCCATAGTGAATTCTAAGCACACTGGATTCTACATAGTAAGTGCACATGTCTCAAAAGTGCGATTAATTAAGCTCCAGGGCTTTGGGTATGTGTAGGTACATATTACTGCACAAACTCTAAACATGGACATTTGGACTTCTTCAAAGTCTGTAAGCTTGGCAGTTGACTTATAGGCCCAATCGCAGTGTATTTAAACTGGCTCCTCTCTAAAGGGCTGCTTCTGGAAGGACTACCAGCAGTCTCTAGAATTGCAGAGCTTAAGCATCTCCCTCTGACCCTGTGGAGGTCCAGTCCCCTCACATGACTACTGTTCATGTGGTCTCTGGTGATGCTTTTTACCATTTTCTACCTTCATCCTTTTCCCTGACTCTTGAGAGTCATTTCTTTGGAAGATCCTTGTTCGCCTGCAGAAAAGTAAGCAGGTTTGAAGTGATGCTGGGAGGTGGGTGTGCGTTGCTAACTCTACAGAAATTCTCAGGGACTGAGTGAGGTATTCAGTCTGAGAGTGTATAATTCTTGAAGTGTTTTTAAGGCTCTCCTCTGAAAGTTTTCAGCATTCCTCTCTTGCTGGAGTGTCCATAACAGCAAACCCATGCTGTCAGGGAGAGCAAAATGGCAGGACTCCATCATTTCCCTGTGTACAGCCTGTTATTTGAATTCAGTAAGTACCATTTCTCATATGGCCTGCTCCTATGCTACGGAGGAAGTTTAAGGAAACTTCTGACCCACAGATCCTGCGCCTCTCTCTTGTCTTCTTCCTCCTTGCTCCGAGTTACTTTAATTTTATATTACCAATGCCTCTCCCCTTCTTGGCCATGTGTGTTGCTACAACCTTCTGAGTTGCTTAAAAACACTCTTCCCATCTTGATGGGGTGACACATCTTTTTAATCCTAGCACTCGGGAGGCAGAGGCAGGCAATCTCTGAGTTCAAGGCCAGCCTGATCTAGCCAGGGCTACACAGAGAAACCCTGTCAAACCCTTTTCCAATTGGTTGTGGTACCTTGCAGACACTGGGCAATCAGATTGACTCCCCTTCCATCCCTTTTTTGCAGCAGGGAAATCATATAGGAAGCTGGGGTCAGTTGGAACCTGGGACCCAAATCACCTGCAAGTCAGGGTTTTAATGACTAGATTTTGAAGCTGAGCGTGGTGGCATATATGATAATCCCATCATTCAGGCAACAGTAGTAGCCCATCTCACAGAGATATTTTTAAACATGTGATTGGCATGCATTCAGCTTACAGTGTACTGGCATGTGGCTGATGAGGAAGGACAGGTCCATGTTGCATTCCTGACACACACAAAGCAGTTAAAGGGGCTTGGGTTCACAATTCACACACACTATGTTTTCATTTTCTTTGATCATAAAGACCAGACCATTGACCATTTGACCATTGACGGGAAATCATCATCAGGCTGTGAAATCCGACACCCCAGTTAACAAAGCCTTGGGGGAACTGACACTGGGAAATTTCTGAGACTTGTATTACCGGGGAAGGAACTGCAGAAAAGCCAGGCACACCTCCCAGAACCTACACTTAGCTGCACCCAGTCCAGATGCTGTGCCTTTAGCTATCTGCTGTGGAGGATGCATTTGCGTGTGAGAGGCGTGTGAGGGTGGTGAGCAGGTGTGTGGGACAACCGTGTAATTGTCTGTGAAGGAGACTGTATACTACGGGGATTGCCTTGGAAGATGGCCTCGTTCACGCAAAGTACAGTTTATCAGATTCTTCATTGGTACTTACACTTGGATGAATGTTGGACCGTTCTAAGTGTTTGGTTGCTGGCCCTTTCAAAAGGAAAGACAGAAACCTGAAAAGCCTTGGACATAGCGTGGAAAGTGTTTTCCCAGTGCTTTTCACACAGCCCGTCGGACACTTCTCCCCATCTGTGAAGAAAATCAGAGCTGTCTTGGCTCCCCTTTTAATAACAGAGTCCAGGACGAATGGGGGAATGGCGTCTCTGCTGAAATGGCTCTGTGACAGTGGATGTCTGGTGTCTCTTTTCAGCCTTCCCACACCGAGGCTATTGTCCCACAGCTGTATGGTATGTATGGTAGGTTCTTGGTTAGCAGGACCCAACGATCATAAGGGAAGCAGGAGATTCTCTATTGGAAGGATATGAGAAAACCATGCAGTTGGTGAGAGCAGCAGACCTGTGGGCTTGGTGCAGACAGCAGTCAGGGCAACCCCAGAACTGAACCTGAGCAAGAGCAGTTCCTCCACAAGAGCAATACAGTTGTGCCTTCTCTGGAGAAACAAATTGTGCTATTCTCTTACAAGAGGATATTCAAAGCAAAAACAAGGAACTAAAATGCAACAAATTTATGTTTTAAAACAGCTACCTCTTAAAAGTGCTATATTTAAAGAAGCCAGAAACAAACAAACAAAAAACTATGGACCATGTGATCTTATTTATATGAAAGTTTTCAGAAGTTAGAGCCGTAGTTCTAGAGGGCATATTAGTGGTTGCTGGGGTAGCTACAGGGGACTAACTACAAAGGAACTTGAACTTCTGTAGGTCCTGCAAACTTCCAGTACATGGTTATGGCAGTGGACACACAACTATATACATTTGTTAAAACTCATTCAACTCACATATACAATTACTGAATTTTAACATGTGTAAATTACGTCAATAAACAAGAGACCCCAAAGAGTATAAAGACAAGCTTCCAGATAGCATTCCAGTAACTTCCCAACATAAAATGATGGATGTGTGTCAGTCAAATGTCTGTTTCTCTCTTCTCTCTCTCTCTCTCTCTCTCTCTCTCTCTCTCTCTGCCTACTACACAGGCACAAGTACCCAACATGGCCAGAAGAGGGGATCAAATCCCCTAGAGATTGTAACAGGATGTTGGGTGCTGCCCGGTAGGTGCTGGGAACCAAATGCCAGTCCTGTAGAAGAACAGAAATTTCTCTTAATCCATTTCTCCAGCCGCATCTACCTAGTTTTGTGAGACCGGGTCTCTCACTAGGACCTGGCACTCACCAATTACAGTAGGCTGGCTGGCAGGTGGCCAGTATACCTCAAGAATACTTCTTTTTCCACCTCCTCAGGGCTGGGGTTCTAAGTGCCCACCACCATACCTGCTAATTTTTAAATATGCATTCTGCTCATGCTCTCCAACCCCTAAAGGGTATAATGTCATCTTGACTGATCTCGTTATTGAAGAAATGGCAATGGGATCCTCTAGCTTAGTTTGGTTTTTCTCATTCTGTATGGGAATACAGCCTTTTCATACTGATTGGAAACATGGGCAGAGCAACTCCTTTTGTTTATCTATGAACTCCTTAGCGTTTTCTGGTTTTTATCAAAATGAATTTTAAGAAGAACACCACTTTAGCCAGCTTTTGAACGTCTTTATTAACTTTTACTTGGTGTGTATTATGTCTTTGGGGGCATGCCCACATAGACCACAGCACATTTGGGGATGAGAGGACAACTTGAGACAGTCTGTCCTTCCGTGTGGATCCCGGGGACTGAACTTAGTCCTCTGAGCCATCTCAGACCTTCTAACTAGGCTCAGTGGTTCAGTGGCACCCCTTTCTGGGGACCATGAAGCTCCACACTCCTGTGGTCCGCACGTTCGTCTTCTGATGCCACACCAAACAGTCTGTCCGTCCTGAGCTGGGGACGCTGACCCGCTGCATCTCTTTCAGCATCCAGTGCTTGACGAGCCCATAGCCGAAGCCGTCTGTATCATTGCTGACACGGAGAAATGGACCGTCCAGGTGGCCACGAGTCAGAGGAAGGTGATGGACACCATGAAGCTGGGCCAGGATGTCTTGGTCTCCAACCAAGTGTCCTGTTTACTTCAGTCCATTCTACAGCTCTATAAGCTCCACCTTCCTGCCGACTTTGTAAGTATTTGGCCTCTCATCATCAGAAAATATGTAATTAAAAGATAACTTTTGTTCGTTGCTTTGATTATAAATATCACAAATTCAGACACAGTTTTTTAATGTACTGAAGGTTAGCATTAAAGACAAATGGAACATGCAGTTTCAAAGCCTCAGACAGGTAGCGCTTCAATGGTGCAGAGGGCAGTGTCATCTGAGAAAGCAGGTAGTAAGGTAGACACAGGGGAACTGAGCTGAAAAATAAACTTAAAATCCTTCATTGGAGAACTTGTAGATGATCCAAGGCAGGGCATTTTTTTCTGGGAGCATCCTCACAATCCCTTACGGGTGAATGGGCGCGGCTCACATTTGAAAGGACTTTGTAAGAACTTATTACATGGTGTCTCGGTTGTTCCTTCCCAAGTGGGATTTTTAGAAAGACTTTTGTGACATTTTAACTAGAAACTAAGAACAGCATAGAAAGTCCTAGAAAAGGGTTACCAACTCTCCCCTAGTCAGTGGACTATACACAGCAAACTCCTGATTCGTGTCGAGTTCAGAGAGCGGTATAGAGGAAGTGTATTCAGAAAGTGAGCAAGGAAAGCAGGACAAGGAGAGATGAAAGGCGCGTAGCTGAGCAGCCTCGCTGTGTGGCCTTAGGGACATACACAACGCGGAAGTGCCTGCCTTTTCTGTTTCCTTAAAGGCCCTTCTGTGCAGGGTGGCTCTTTGCAGCCAAGCCTTAGTTCAAATTCCTGTCTCCCTCCTGGTCTCCAGAGAGAGCACAGACTGTTTAACAGCCCGACAGGAAGCATCAGCTAATACACTAATCAGTTAATACACGCTGGTCGTCTGTCTGTCTTCTTACGGCCAGGTCCTCAGTTGTAGCTCTTTGCACACATGGTCAGGACTCTGTTGTCGGTGTTCTGAGGGACGGTTGTGAAAGCTGGGGCAGTGTAGAAGGGGAGGAAAACCTCGAAACATCCCTGGGACATGTGCCCAGTACTTCTTGTGTGGTGGACGATGGTGAATCCTCGAAGCCCGGGTTCCTTGTTTGCAGCGTGAAGATAGTTTGAGCCTGTTGTGAGATTGCTCCACAAACCAGAGAGGAGACGGTGCTTTTCAGACTGGCCAAGTGCCACACCGGCACAGGAGGCTGNNAGCCACTTTGTATGTCGGCTCACAGTCAGTGACTGGGCATGAGAACCATTTCTGAGTTCTGTTATGAGGCTATTTCCCTCTCTGTACATCTAGAGGAAAAATAGAACCTGCTTCAGGCTGGGCGATGGTGGCACATGCCTTTAATACCAGCACTCAGGAGACAGGCAGGCAGATCTTTGTGAGTTAGTCTAGCCCAGTCTACAGAGTGAGTTCCAGGACTGCCAGGACTACACATAGAAACCCTGTCTTGGGGAAGAAAAATCTGTTTCATATGCTTAGGAAAACGAGTTTATTCAAGCAAAGGACTTGGAATGGTGGTAGGTGTTCCAATCCATCAGTAAACAGTTATTACTGGTATGTGATAGACAATATTGATGGTGTAACAACTGGCAACATCTCCCATAAAAATCTTTATTTGGCTCGTAACTGAAGCATGCTCTTGCAGGGTGTCTCTTCCAGGTTAGCAGGAGAAACAGACGTCTTCTTTTCTACTAGAAACAGACTGATTTGTCCATCCTTTGGGGCTTGGGTTTCCTTTTCTGTAAGGGAAGGAGGAGATATTAGAGCCCATGGCGGCTTGCTGCTCTCTTTACAGATGCCTACATTGGATTCTTCTCTCAAGACATTGTTCTCATTGTCTGACATATTAACTATCAAAGCAATAAATTATAGAAAATTCTTTCTGCTTCACCTGGTAGCAGTATACGTAACTACATAATAAGACATGAATGACTTACTTAACCTGGCAGAACCAAGATCCAAGAGAATTCCGTCTAAGTGTTGCTTTTGAGAAAATACACATGGGACTTGTATATGGAAGAAAATAACTAAAATTTTAGAAGTTAAATGCTATTCCTCTCACGAGTAAGATCTGACAAAGAGAGGGGTAACCACTCAACATAATTCTATTTGAGTATGAAGCTTTAAAAAGCCGATTTTTTGAAAATGTGTTTTTCCCACATTTAGCATATATTTCTAGACCCAACATTGCGTCATATGTTTTTACTGCAGACTGGATACATCACACATAAAAGCCACTTTAAGCCATAAAGAATTCAGTATGATTTGAATGTTTCTTGCTATCTTATAACTTATTTAAATAGTATATATTTCACTTCACAATGAGCCAAAACTTGGTAGGAAATCTCTTTGCTGTTTACCTCTGAGATTGGTGCCATCTCCCCTGCCTTGAGTAGTACTTACAGCTGTGGTTTATCCTCAGCATCTGCACCTAAGATGCTCACCAATGACAGACTCAAAAGCCCCCACGTCTCACAGACACTTCTCCGCCGTCATTGATCAGCCCAGATGGACAGGGTTAATGTTTTTGAACGCATCTGTTCATCTTTTTACCCTGAAAATAGGAGGCCTAATGGTCTAGAAGGAAATTATGGATGATGGAATTGTCTTGCCAACGCTGTCAGGTGTCATCTCCCAGAGACACTGGGGCGACTGCCTGCCCAATGCAAAAGCCTTTGCCTCTGGCGAGAGACGCAAATGGATGGCTGTGGTTCCCTAACGTCTGAAGCTAAACACAGTTCCAAGTGAAAAGATGTCCCCAAGATAATTGTTCTCTCCTTTTGTTATTAAAGACTTAGTTAAAAGGATACTCTAGAAAGCAAAATACAAGTCTGAAGTGACCTTGTTCCCATCATTCTGCTTCTAGGAGTGTATTATGGCAGAAACATCTGAGGTCCAGAAAGAACACAAAAGCTAAAACATTCTTTACAGAATTATAGCCTCAATGTAGACTGCCCTATGGTTAAGTAAATAGTAGTAAGGTAACATTTTTCTAAAGCACTAGCCATGAAAATGGCCTAGTAAGGAATTCTTAAATACAAGATTATTGGTAAGTTTCCTAACAAGAAATCTTGTGAACAAAGATGTAAAGACAAGTACAAAAATAAATCCACTTCTGCAACCCAGAACTCACTGTTCTGTAGGGTTCTGATACATAGGAGAAGTGTGTCTCTCCAGAGAGCCAAGATGATGATGGTCCTGACTCCCACATCAGTTTCAAGAACAAAGTTAACTATTTAAAAGGCAGAAAGACGGGTTGTTCATGCTTAGGGAAAAAATTGCCACTCTGTAAAAGGTTTTCTTTTAAAATATACTAGAATGCAAATGTTAATAGCCATTTTATGAAAAACGTAAGCTGGTGGTTCTGGGGGTTTATTTGAAAGGCAGCTGTTACAGCTGTGTATGCAGAAATGAATATGGAAAAGCCCAGCTCTTAAAGGTCCTGGCAGATGCTGAAGGCATAGTCCTCATTGTCAATGCTGTTGGTTGCAGTGCGTCATGCATCTGGAAGACAGACTACAGGAGATGTACCTTAAGAGCAAAATGCTTTCCGAGTATCTCCGGGGACACACGCGTGTGCACGTGAAAGAACTGAGTGTGGTGCTGGGGTGAGTTCTGTGTAAGGCCGACCTTTCTCCCAGCTGTGCTGACCATTGTCTGTCTGTCTCTCTCTCTCTCCCTCTCCCCCCCCTCCACAGACACGCACACACACCCCCACACACACATGACTTACTGGCCTGTGCCATTCTATACCTACTGGATCGTTAGCTCACCGTGCCCAGGCTCACTCAGAGGTGTGCCCATGCTGCTCCCCAGTGAGCTGCAGGATGTAAGCAGCATTCAGTCTCACTCTGCCTCTTCATCTCTAGTGACGCAGTCATGATGCAAAAATCACAAGCTGTCGGGTAGCGGCAGCTTGTCTTACGTTGTGGAGGAGGTCAGAGGCACTTCCTGCATACCTCCTGGGTTCACCCCACCCAAGATTAGACTTGCTCTCTGCTAAGGATGTCCACCATCTTCTGAGAGCCCTGGCCCCACTTTCTCTACAAGAAATTCTGACTTCCTTCGTTTTCATTTCCAGTAGAGAAGTAACAGAAAAGACTACCTATAAAGAATTTTTCCACCATGTCACTGATGGTGATTCTGCTAATTTGGAATAAGAAAATGCTGTGTCTATAATGTCACCCTTAATTTTCTACTAGGCCTGGTAAAGTTTTATTTATTTTGCTTTTTGGATGATTTGTTTGTTTTGAAGATGGGATATCATTTTGTAGTCGTATGATGCTGGCTTTAAATTCAGGATCCTCTGGCTTCAGTCTCTTTACTGCTAGGCTATTACAAGCATGCACCACCATGCCTCACTCCCAAAGTAATATATCATCATCATCATCATCATCGTTATCATTAAATGTTTTTATTTTATATGCATGTACACTTGCATGCCACATGTATGCAGGTGCACTTGGAGGCTAGAAGAGAGGGATGAATACTCAGTTCCCTGAAGCTGGAGTTACAGGTTGTTTGAGCCTCCTGACCTGACTCCAGTCTCTGGGACGGCAGCATGTACTCTCACTGCTGAGCCGTCTCCAGTTCTGACGGCATTGGTTTAGAGTTAGGCCTTGAGTCCTTGTCAGATTCTGTGTTTGACAGGTCAATGTGACAGATCAGTGACTAAGGCAGTAGAAAAGCTACCGCTGTAGAGACGCCATGACCAAGGCGACTCTATAAGGAACACATTTAATAGGACTCACTCACAGTTCAAGAGGTTTAGTCTGTTACCATGGCAGGGAGCATGGTGCCACACAGGCAGACAGGGTTGCTGGAGAAGTAACTGAGATCTCTACGTCTCGCATGGGCTCTCAAGGCAGCTCCTCCTAGTCCTTCCGATCCTTTCAAGGGGTGCCATTTTCTTACTCCAACCACACTCCCGTCATATGTTTTTGGTTATTTAAAAATATTTTCCCGTTTGGAGGGATTGAGCTTTTGCTCTTACCTTGCAAGGTATTTTGACTGTTTTCCCTTCTTAGCCTCAGATTTCCCGGTGTTAGGTCTGGTCCCATGGTTACAGGACTCTGTCCTACTCTGACTGGGACAAAGGGCCATTCATAGTCTTAGAAGAAGTCTTAGAAAGAAACAATTAGAATCTATTCCACTGTCTGAAACTCTCCCGTCCTTCCCTCCCACAACACATGACAGCACTTTGCCATAAATCGTATTGCACCCAGTGTGCTGTATGAGGCAGCCCACACCATGTCCATCCGAAGCCGTGGCACCTCGCCTAATTTCCTTTGTTCACAGAACACTGAGCTCCGTTCCTCAGTAAGCCACAGAACAGTTGTGTGAAGAGCCTGCCTTGTCATTCCCTAAGGCTGATCTGAGTATAGGTTCAAAAGCAGTGTGCCTTCAAGAGGAAGGATGCTGAGGAACCCGCATCGTGACATGACCATGCAAGGGATAAGAGCTGGATGTCCCTGCTGCGGGAAGACCAGCCTTCTATCCTCTCTCCAGCACCACCTCCTTTTGAAGCAGTGTCTCCTGGGAGGGCTTTGTATTTTCTCGTCTCTTTTACTCACACTTTGTTCCTTATATCTTATTTATTTAATATATGTGCATATGTCTATAGGAGCTTGCATGTACCAGGGTGTGTGTTGGGGCATCAGGACAACTTACAGAAGTCAGTTTTCTCCATCATATAGGTCCTAGGGATGAAACCTGGGTCATCAGCCTTGAAAGCAAGTGCTTTTAGCAGCCAAGTCGTCTTGCTGGACTGTTTTACATTCTCGTGAGTTTTGAAAGATGACCTGGCCTTGAAGCTGGTGCCTAGAAAGAATACTTTCCTATGAAATGATGTGGCTTTAAAATACTGTCCTTGAATTTTTCACCACTCAGGATTGAATCTAATGACCTGCCTCTGCTGACCGCGATTGCCAGTACTCATTCTCCCTACGTGGCACAGATCCTCTTATGACCGACTGCAGGACTGTTCTTGGAAACCGAGTCGGAAGAGCGAGCTCTCGGTGACAGCAAAGGCGTGGGAGCACGGAGCAGACACGGAGCTGCAACGGCGTGGCTGTCTCATCGGGAGGCTTGTGTTCACTTGGAGCAGGGGCAATTTGTGATTGTTTGGGAGGATTCTGAGTCTGTGCTTCCCAGGAGTCAAAAGAAAGTGACCTTCCTGGTGGGAGGAAAACGTCAGCACTACAGTCAGACTAAGCAGACTCCTCTTGTGCTGTTGGGCAGAATATTGGGGCTGACTTTGGAGTGGGGGTAGCCAATAAATAAGAGCATTCCACGAAAATGTTTCCTGTGTAAGCATGAGAGAGCATGAAGTATTGCTCTAAGAACAAGCAGGATTCTAGGTCGGAGCTCTTTTTACAATGGTGCCGTGAAGAAAGCCACATTGTGCCATTGTCTGCTCTGTGCTGTGTCACACAGGATGTGGAAAGGGATTGCCTGTTAGGAAGAGATCTTTGTCACCCTCAGTTTGCTGTGGTCCCAGTGCAGCCACACGCAGATCGGAGACTTGCTGGTGCAATACAAAGCCCATGCCTGACTCCGTGTAGTATTGGGTGCAGCGAACTGCATCGGCCTATGCAGTCTAACACTGGGTAATCATCTTCAGCTTTAGTGTCCACAGCCTTCTCCAGAAAGACCTTCTACCAAAGATGCTCCCATGAGCCCAGGCAAGCTCCTCTGGCTGAGCCCTCCCAGCCCGAGCCTCTTTCCTCCTGCGAGTCCATGCAGATGGCTGCCTGTGCTGAAAAGTGCATCTGCCCACTGGGAAGTGAGCCCTGCAGCGGCTCGGGGGAAAGAAGCAGGCAGTTTGGACTTGTACAAGCAATCCGTGCGCGGTCTGTTTTTACACGATCAGCTCTGCACTTTTTAAAACATCTTTCCAGAAACTGACCATGTATAAACCTTGCCCATGGTGAACTGTAAAAACCCAAAGAACCTTAGACTGCTGAGCGTAAAACAGTCTGTGTCCAAGACTTTAAAAACAAAATCTGATGTTTAAAAGCCAGGAGCCAGTCAGGTCAAGTCAAACCCTGTTAGGTCTTTAGGCCTGGCCTTTGGTGCTGAGAATGTGAGATAGTGTCCAGGGGCCCAGACGACTTCCTAGTTTATATCTGATAAAATCCTGACCCATGTGACATTTGTCTCTATTCGTTGAGAGCGTGTGCTACTGTGGACAAATACCTACGTCATCTCAGGCCAGAGCGTGGGCGCCCCCTCTCTCCTCTCTCTCCCTTCCCCTCCTGCTCCCCCTCCTCTCCTCTGCTCACCTTTTGTGATTGGCGAAAGGTGCCCCAAGGCACTTAAGATCTTTAATTTGCATTTTATGTTTCACAAAATGGAGATGTCCCGTTCTTTTAAATCTTCCCGTGTTCTGTGAGCTGACATTAGAGTTACTGATTCCCATTTGCTGGCTCCACGATGTCATCCTTTGCTGGGGAATCCCTCCTGGTTTCAGCTCTCTGGATGCATGTTTTTTCCTCGCTGTGAAGGAACTGTCAAAGCAGGGGTCAGGCTCCCACCCTCGCCAGCTGCCAGTGCTCCCCGTTCCCCTCCTTTCTCCCGGCTTCTCTCTCGTTTACACGTGGATACTGCCTCATCACCATCTTCTGGAGAAAAGAACTCAGTACAAGATTGTTTGGTTCTCGTGTTGATGCGGTCACATGTTAACAGCCAGATGTGGGGAGCTGCACTGTCGGCCCGCTACTTCTCGGCCTCATGCGTAAAAATTTAGCCTGGGCCTTTAAATCCTACAAAACAACCTGCCTCTTACTCTAACGTTCCAAATTTCAGAAAAGCTGGGCGGTCACATGGGTTATCTCAGCGCCCTCAGCGGCCTCTCTTGCTGCAGAGAAGGACACACTGCTCCTCTCCTGGCTCCCAAGGTGTGGAACGGCCACATTTTGTCTTAGCCTGTTCTCAGAAGCAAAGCAGCCGCGGGAGTATCTCATGGACTTCTGTTGAGACGCCCACACCCTGCATCGTGGATGGCTTTGTTCCGTCACAGCTGGAGAGTCCAAAAGGGACCCCACCTTCTCCTAGACCCAACTCAAGGGAAGAAAAAAATGAAAACTTTTTTTAAAACTTTGAAATCAATCTACCTCAGTTGACAGGATTCCACCTGCCCTCCGGGTTTCTTTGGCTCTGAAGTCTTACCTGCTGTACCACTGCTTGTTGGACTGAGCAGCCAGTGAGGCAGGACAGACGGGGCAGAAGTGTCAGTGTTCCTGTGATGACCTCTTTCTAGCATGTTGCAGTTTATATGCAATAAGTTGATAAGTGATATGAATGTATAAGGCAGTTGTGTATGTTTTAAAAAATGACAATGAAAATTGAAAATGTAACTTCCAAACTCGTCCATAATTCCAAAGTATCTTGTTTTATCAGTGTTACGTGGCTTTTGTACAGCTTCAGCCTGTGTTTCAGAAGTGTGCTATTTTTTACTGGCAGGAGCTCATCTTCTCACGTCTTATGGAGCTGCTGTTTACACATCACAACTTTTTAACTTAACTGTGTTTTTCAGAATTCGCTTTTTTGGAGGGAGGAAATTCCCCACTTGCTAAATGATCCTAAATTGTTGTCTGGGCTTTTAAAAATCAGGTCTTCAGATTTTATAAACTAGTCTGTAGCTTTTTAGGTTCTTCATTAGTTGGATGTACATATGAGGAATATAAAATGACCCTCAAATTCTTTCAGATGTCTGGGGTTTTTCTCCACCAGTGCACACTCGGGATTGTGTTCACACGGACTTCATCGTGAAATCAAAAAGGGCCATAGTGTCTCTTAGTCAATGTGAAATGGTTTAATTTTTTTGTGGTTGGCGGAAAGGAATTTTAATACAATTTTTACTTAAAGCAGCCCCTCTGAATGTTAATTTTTAAAATGTTAAAATTTACTGGACATCTGGAACGTGTGTTTGCATTATGTTTAAATTTCAGTGTTTTAAAAAGGGAAGTTCTGGGATATATTATTGAACTTTCATTAAGAGGAAATTTATAGGACTATTTTTTAAAAAAATCAGTTGAATGGATACCCGTGTCAGTGTGGAATTTTTTTCCTTAAAGCAACATTCATGTATTATTTTAATCCATTTTTTCTGTGACATTTGGTGCAATAAACTTTTTGAATTTATCTTGCAAATTGTCCTGGTGCTGCATGATTGGTTTGTTGCATTTAATCAAATCCAGCCTTGAAATGACTTGTGGTGAGTGGAGACTTTTGGTTAACACCCTGGTATGGTAGGTGAGCACACTGGCCCAGCACACTGTCAGGATTTGGGCCAAGCACGCAGCAGGCATCCTGGAGCCTGTGGGAATGCCCTAGGGCCAGTCTGTGTGACCTTTAATTGCCCTACCTGACATTCATTGGCGTGATAAACCTGTTTTTAATGATCTAAGCTGAGAATTTGTGGTTTTTACCTGACATTGGCTCCTGGTGAATTTTCCACCAATGTAACTGTTATCTATCCTGGGGTTGTAGATTTCCTCTGGAAAGATTGTAAAGATTGTAACAAGTGTCTGCTTGGTCTTCACCCAGAACTGATGGTGTTTTGGAACTTCTGTCATCAACAGCTGTGTCTCTCATAGATCAGGACACCAATACAGTGCATCCTTGTCAGTCAGCAGCTGTAGCCACTGCCTGCACAGAGGCATCTCTTTACATCTAAGCCTCTACTCCAAACCCTGCGTGTTTAAATAGCGCATCCAGGGGGCCAGAGGCTGGCTCAGCAGGTGAGGGTGCTTGCTGCTGAGCCTTACAATCTAAGTTAGAGCCCCAGAACCCAAATGGTGGTGAATGACTCGCACAGGACCAGCAAGCAACTTTCTCACACGCTGGGGGGGCAGGGGGAGGAGGAAGGCATGTTGCCACAGCTTGAGAGCCCCATAGCACATCTTCAATAGGACAAGACCCTGGCAACTGTGTGAAGCTTATCCACACGAGCACCAGCGTGCTTGTCTGCTGGTTTTAGTCTTCGGTGGCTGAACCCCTCGTACACAGGGCAGATGAGAAGCATCTGCTGGGTCCTTTCTACAGGACAGGGCGTGGACTACAGTGGGGCTTTCCCTTCTCGTATTTTGTAGCTTTGGGGTTCCCCCTTGTAGCCATGCATGGGGCCCTAGCCCTCTTGGCTGCAGTATCTTCTTAGTGTCCCTTCTCAGCTGTCTCACAGTGGACCCTGGGATAAAGAATGAAGGTCCCAGCTTCTGTTTATAAGCCCTCTACAAAGGCTTGTGTACACACAGCACAGTCTGTATTGTGCTGTGGTCTCCTCCTGCCTAGACTCTTCTGTTGGATGATGTGTTTTTCTTATATCATTTAATCCTCACACCTGGGTGAGATGGGTACTGTGATGGTGAAGTTCATGTGTCAAGTTAGCTAGGCCATTCTTCTCAGATTCTTGGTCAAACACCAATGTAGGACATGCTGCAAGAGTATTTTTTTAAGATGAGATTAATATTTAAATCAGAGGATAGAGTAAAGCTGGTTACCCGCTGTGAGGGGGTGGGCCTCGTTCAGTCAGTTGAAGGACTTAGACTTGGAAAGAGCAGACCTTCTCTCCAACCTCTGGGAAGAGGAGTCAGTGTCCAGATCACCTCCAGATCCAACTGCATAGCGGTCTTTGCTGGCCCCATCCTGCCAGCCAGCCCTAGAGCCAACCCTATAAACTGGATTTTCTAGACCCTACCATCACACAAACCAGTTCCTCATAATGAACGCTACTCTCTCTTCCTCTCCAAGTGTGCACATAGGTCCCATGACTGATCCAGGTATTGAAGAGTTCAACCCAGTGGTACTTACCATTCAAATGGACTTGGGTGGGAGCCAGATACTGGTGTGATTGATAGGAAGTAGCGTCTTCTCTTTCCCCACTCTATCTTCCTGATGACCTCACTGTGTGGTCCCTTACTGGCCTAGAATTAGCTATGTAAGACCAGGCTAGCATTGAACTTGTGACTACCCTCCTATCTCTGACCTCCCAAGTGCTTGGATTACAAGCATGAATCACCAGGCCTGGCTTAGAATTAGACTTTTGAATATCTTTAACCTAAAAAGTACAATTAACTCCATGCTGTGAAATTCTACTCTACTCTGCTACCCGGTTCCTCCAAACCTCTCACACTGAGCTCTGAGGGTGCAGCCTGTACCCCCTCATTCCGCTCACAGCCTGTTTCCCTGTACCTGGAGTGTGCTGGTCTGATTCCGGCTCAAATCATGACTTCTCCCTTCTGGCTGTTCCAGTCCTTCCCTATTTTCAGTTGGGTAGTGTCATACTCTCCGGACTCTTCCATTCATGTCGAAGAGTTCTCATCGGTGCTGATTTCCAAACCTTTCTACAGTGCTAATCCTGCCCCTCTCTTTTTTTTTTTTAAATAGCAGCCCAGTAAACCCCACGGGCTTTAGCATTATGGGACTCAAGTTAGCTGCTTCATTCTCAGTCTCACTGCCATGTACTCTTTGTAGAGGTACACACACTCTGTTCCTGGGGATTGAACCTAGGGCGTCAAGCATGCTAGGCACTGCTAACCTATATATCCCCAGCCTCATTTTTATTTTGAAACAGGGTTTTACTAAGTTTCCCAGGCTGGCTTGGAACTCGGTATAAACCAGGCAGGCTCCTGCCTCAGACTCCTTTAAGTAGCTGATACTAGAAAGCGCTCACTTTCTTAACTTTTAAGAAACAGAATCTCACTGTGTCACCAAAGCTGAGCCTAGTTTCTCGGACTCAAGTGATTCTCCCTAGTCAGCCTCCTGAGTAGGTGAGAGCACACAGCACATGCCACAGAGCCCAGCTTCTTTTCACTCCAATATGAAGCCATATTGAAGCATTTACATCCTCCTGAAGACAGTCCAGCGCTGTTGGCTTTGCCTTCCCAGTCTCCCTCCCCTTTTCCGACCAATTCCCTCTGTTCCATCTCCAAATTCAATTCATGGTCAAATCCTCTGGCACCCTAGTAGTCAAGGTCCCCAGATCATCCACAACACATGTTGCCCAGGAACTGGACAGAAATGCAGAATGGCCAACCCACTGCAGACCTGCTGACCCATGCACAATCTGCATCTGAATTCGGTCTCCACGGGTTTCTTGCACATTAACATCTGAGAATCTAATCTTGAGCTCAAAGGCATTGAGGGAGTGATAGAAAGAATGCATCAAGTAAAAGAATTTTTTTTAAAAAAAGAATGCATTAGGCATTGGTACGTTGGAATTTAGAAGACCACAAGAATACAAGAATACGGGCAAGCTGAGAATGAAAGAGAAATGAATGGCGTTCAAAGGGGTCTGTGCCCGTAAATTTTCCAACATTTAGGTTACTGCCTATTGAGAAGAAAAAAATCAAGATGGAAGAATTACAAATGGAAGAAAAGAGAGAACTTGAGAGATGTTTGTAATTTTTGGAAAGAGGAATTTAACTGGAGAAACACATTTGCTCAGTTGAATTCCAAAAACATTGGCTAATGGCAGTCTATATAAATATGTACAAGAATACTTCATACTGTTAAGTACCCTAAATTGTACTTTTTACAAATAATGTCATTAAGCCCTCAAGTTTGTAAGTAGAGAAATAATCCACTAGCGCAAGTAAACATCCCATTTCCTCCTCCCTCCAGATAAGGTAGGACACCATCACAAGGACAGTTTTCACTTCTCAGTGGCTCTGGGTACAATGATTCTTACAGTGTAAGAATGGAAATGCATGGATGCACGAGCTGTAATTCCATCACTCTGGAAGTGAAGGCACAGGGATCAGGAGTTCAAGGTCATTCTCAACTATGTAGTGAGTCTGAGGCCAGCCTGGGAGACTCAGCAGACTCTCAACCTCTCTAGAACAGTAATGGCTGCCAGCATTCAGCACTGCCCGAGTGGGCGGTGCCCTGTGGATGCTTTTCCCATGTTGTATTAATTATTGGCTTTTGAATATGTAAGAACAATTGCTTGGAGTTAAGTCCATGAAGAGGGGTTACCATGAAGAAGGTGGGAGTTTCCTCAAATATCCACAACTCTGAGATCCTCCAAAAACACAGATGAGAATGAGTTTCTAATGTATCCTGAAATTTTAAAGAGTAAGCCTGCCTGATGGATGAGAAGTTTATCTTGAACAATACAGTATTTATTTTCTTTTAAAGAAGGGATGTAGGGCTGGAGAGATGGCTCAGCAGTTAAGAGCATTGCCTGCTCTTCCGAAGGTCCTGAGTTCAATTCCCAGCAATCACATGGTGGCTCACAAC
>LOEQ01001852.1:511712-522044 GCA_001685075.1 Bramus lutescens
TGCGTGCGTGCGCGCGCGCGCGCGTCACTGTGCACTCGTAGAGGTAGGTCAGGGGAAGACTCTTAGCAGGTGGTTCTCTCTACCATGTGGGTTCAGCAGATCCAGCTCAGATTGTAAGGCGTGGAGGCGAGCACCCAGATCTGCCGAGCCACCTCGCTAGCCCTCACTCCCTTACCTTCACATTTTAAAACAAGAGTTTATTGTCTACTAGAATGAAGCACAAAGCCTTTGTTATGGAACAATCTGGCTATACTGGCCGCCAGTCACTCCTCAGCAGGTCACAAGGCTTCCACACCGCCACCCCTTTTCCTTTGTGATTCCTATAGCTGGAATTCCCTTCTCTCCACTTATATGGTCCCCCTTTGGTCTCCCATGGGGCTTTGCAAAGATAGCACAGTACTGTTTCTCCTAGAAAGCATCTCTCCCTGTCTTTCCACAGTGACCTACTCTTCCTTCTCCCACAGAACACTGTGACCACCTATGTGCCCATTATACCTGGTTCTGTCATGAGGATGCTCCTGCCTCAAGACATTGTGAGTAAAGGAAGGAACTCTGTCTTACTGTGTCTGTGGGTCTCCTCTCTCTCTCTCTCTCTCTCTCTCTCATTTATGAAGACTGAGCCAAGAGAGTCATCCCTGTTATTGAGGGGTGTGTGTGGACTGAGCCAAGAGAATCATCCATCTCTGTTAATTCAGGTTCTCTACCACTAAGTCACAGCCCCAGTACCCTTCTTAAGTTCCTGTCTTCTGTGTCCCCATGGTCTGTCATTTCTGACTTTTACAGAACTCATTTACAGTCTATTTTTCTTGCATCAATAAAAATACAAAATAACTATTTTTTTCCTATTTACAGTGAGAGCCTGCGATGTTGCCCGCCGTGAGGGGTTTGACAGAAACACTGGAACTGATTTTAGATTGACTGTTTCTTTTGCTATTTACATTATTTTTATTACACAGCAATGTTTAGATTTTCCTCTATAACTGCCAGTTCAGAGATGACCAACTTTTTCCTAGCAGCCTGAATATCAAGAAATGGGCTGAAGAGAGAAAATAGGCCTCAGTGCTGAGGGAAGACTGGCTGGCCCTTGCTTACGTAAGCGTCTATAACTGACAGAACAAGCTTGGTTTTCATGGGGACACTTCTGTCAAAGAAAACACTCCGGGTGTTGAAGAGGGGCCTTGAGGATGGGCTGTGCTTACTCTGGGCGTCTAGCCTTCTGGGGTGAGCCAGGGCCACTGTGGACTCCGTGGCTGCTCTGATTCATGAGCAAACATTTCAGTGACCCCTTGGTATGTTAGTCAAATAGCAGTCTTGAATGAATGTTTTCGTCAAATGACTGAAACAGCTGGTTATTCTGGAGCACTGAGAGCCTGGCACCCATGGTGCCTGAAGTCACCCGTTCTCTTCTGCCTGGTGCCCGGACCCACATCTTGTGAGTTCTGTCTAGCGACCTAAAAATACTTCTACTAAATGCTTGAAATGGTTGTCTTTTGGATTCTGAGGTTAAATTTACAACGTGGCTGTTTGAAGTTCCAATGAGTCAGCCTCCTACCTGAGCATAGTGCTGTAAGTTACTCACTTGAGTTTCAAATAGAGACAGTCCCCTTCGGGGATTTGCATTTTCCACACCACCGTGAAGTGATATGCTGATGTGAGCGTGAACTCCTAGCTTTTGTCGAGGACCCTAAGGACAGTTGAGTCTGACTTGTTATTTTAGTTGACTCTCCGTCTTCACTCGCCACCCTGAAATCACTTATGATTATGCTGTACTCGACTACCTAAACATTTCATCTTTTGGAGAACACTTCTTTGATCCTTGATCAGCAGCTTATCATAGACATCATTTAAAAACACGAAGGGTATATGTGTGTGTGTGTGTATATATGTATATATATATGTATACATAACACACACACATATATATAACCAGACCAAAAGAATATACATATTTGACAGTTACTAGTAGGGAAACTTTTAAATGCAAAGGGGTTATCCTAGAATAAATATTGCCTGGTGGAAAGAGAAAAGGGCTTATAGAAAGAAGCTATCCTTTTTTTAGGGTAATTTATTTTATTTTAATTTAGGTGTCTATGTGTGTCTGTGAGTATGTGCATGTGACTAGTGTTGCCCATGGAAGCCAGAAGAGGGTAGTGCAGCTAGAGTTATGAGCAATTGTGGGCTTTCTAACATGATGATTTGAACTGAATGCTGGTCCTTTGCAAGAACAGCAAGTGCTCTTAACCACTGAGCCATCTCTCCAGTCCCAAGAAGCGCCTCCTCCTCCTATGTGTGTGCATGTTTTACCTAAATGTATGTGCGTGTACCATGTGCATGCCATGTACACAAGGAGCCAGAAGAGGGTGTCAGATTCCCTGGAGCTGGAGTTAAAGATGATTGTGAGGGTATCCATATAGGTGCTGGGAACTGGACCAGGTCCTCTGTTAAGTGCAGCAAATGCTTTTAACTGATAAGCAATGTTTCCAGCTCTGCTCCTCCCATGCCAAGTTGTGCTTAATAGGCAAAATCCTGAGTGACTTACAGAGTTCTCTGGAAGGCATGTGCCATACTTGTTTTTATGACTGGGCTTCAGGGTGCCCGAAAAACCGAGGGTCTATCTTTGAATTAATATAAGGTCAAAAAGTAATATTGAATCAAAAATTAAGATGAGACTTGGTAGCCTCAAGGCCCCAGAAGACGAGACAGTTGGCACCCCCGAGGCCCCAGAAGCTGTTCCCTCATGCATTTGCAGCATCTGCAAAGGGTGGCATACATCTATACTGTGGCCCTTGGGTGTGATGACCTGCTTTCTCGGCAAGCTGTTCCTTCAGGTTTTGTTTTATTGTTGTCGTTTTCCTCAATGTCAGCAATGTCTTGTTTCTGTCATTAAATGGTAGATGCCTTAGCCAGATTTGACAGTATGAGCATACATCCAGTATGTGCTCAGGGACTTACCAGATGTCCCTGTCGTGTAGACAAAGATACACACAGGATAGGAAGAAGCTTTTTTCTTTCTTTTTTTTCTGCTGTACCTAGAAGCAAGTGAAATGGGCACTAAGGGATTGTGTGAATGTTAACCTTTCAAGTATAATCATTCCTGATGAAGCATGGAGGATCTGTGTTTGTTATTATGCATGTATGTGTTCACGTGTGTACACATGTTACGTGGAGACCGAGATCAATGTGGAGTGTTTCCCTCAGTCGTTCTCCATCTTCATTGTTTTTAGTCAGGGTCTCTGAACTCAGACACTAGCTTGCTAGTGAGCCCTGGGGATCCTGCCGTGTCTGACGCTCTGAGGGCCTCTGTCCCCTGCCCTCCCCTGTGCTGTGGTTACATGTGTGCACTGCCACATCCGCCTTGTGTGTGGATCTGCACTCAGTTTAGCGTTCATGTTTGCTGAGCAAGCATGTCATTTCCTGAGCCATCTTCCCACCAGCGATCCTTTTGTTCTTAGCTCTCTCCATCCTACATAAAAATGTCTACAGTTATCATATCATTAACAGTTCAAAAGACAGATTTATGAAATGGCTTGCAGAGATCCTCTTGAAGAGGCAGGTAGAGCAGAGATTATTTAAATATAAACAAAACTGTGTAATCCCATGTAGCACAAAATCTATCCTGGTGAAAAGATAAAAATCAAATTGCTCCCTCAAAGAATGCATTCGGGGAAGTACAAGAGGGTCCCCAAGTTGCCCATCTGACTCCAGCAAACATCCAAATGGCTAGAATGCATCTCTTGGCAGAAAGAGGCAGTGGATGTATAGATTTTGTTTTCCCTCTTGGAACAAAGCACCCACTCTCTTAGACTGTGCTTCCTTGAAGAGATTGTTCGATCCTGAGCGTGTAAGCGTCAGATCTGGTGTTGTGATCATTTGAATTTGATTGCTTTTATTTCCTAGGAGCCATGACCACTTTACTTTAAAGGCTTGTTAAACATTCTTCCACTAGACCGAAATAAAGCATTGAAACAAGAATCGTCTCTATGCCCTGTGTGAACACCGTCTTCATTAATTTCCCAGGTTGGCTTCCTTCCCTGAGCTCCAGAATGTGAATAATGTCACCAGCACATTGCTGGTCGCCCTTCTGGACTCCAGCTGGGCTTCCCCTACGCAGGCTATGCAATCTCCTCCAACCAGTCCTCTGGCGCAGAACAACAACATGCTGCAGAAACGACCATTGCCAAGAACTTGCTTGCGACGTAGAGACACACAGGGGCTGATTGCTTTTCATTCAGTATCTTAAAGTGACTTATAGGAAGTGACCATTGTGTCAAGAATTCTCATGCACGTGGCCTCAGAACGGGTGTTCAAATACCTAATAAAATTCGCCATGCTAGGTTGTCTGGGGTCCCCTATTAGGAATGCAGTGTCACTCCTAACATTGGCACATAGGATGTCCAGGGCTTCTGCCAGCTTCAGCAGCCCAGGCTTCCTCTATTTATGCTAGTGCTTCCTGGACATCCCTTGCTTCTTTGTAAGTGGCAGGGGAAGAAAGGAAAGGCATGTTTGCTGTAGCTGCTTGGTGTCAGTTTGGAGAATGTTCCTCTCTGCAGATAGGAGATCTGTGCCTGCATTACCTGCAGTGGAAGGCAGTGCACTTTGTTTTACTTTATGAAACAGAAATGCGCACAGTTGACAAAATGACCGTAGCCCAGTTCTCATCCTTCAGCCCGGCAAGCATCGGTTGACAAGCTGTCTTATTTCACCTCCCTCTTCATTACCAGTCCCCTCCAGGACATGCTATCTCACTGACAGAAAATACATGACATCATATACTTTATACACAACCCCTCCCTTAACAATATTCACCAAATAATCACCATCCAAAAGTCTAGCTGTCTCTTAACTTTTGAACTGTCAGGAAGTCCGAATTAGTTTCACACCTCTTTGACTGATGATCTTGGGAGCTTTTAATTAATGCCTAATTTCTCCTTCGTGAAAGAAACCGGGTTGTAAGCTGGAGAGGCGGCTCCGTGGTCAAAAGCAATGGCTACTCTTCCAAAGGACCTGGGTTTAATTCCCAGCTCCCACATGACATCTCACAACTATCTGCAACTCCAGTCCCAGAGGATCCGACACCCTCACATAGACATACACACAGGCAAAACACCAATGCACATAAAATAAATATCTTAAAAAAAGAAAAGAAGCTGGGTTGTTTGTCCTATAAAACGTCCACACCACATCTTCTGCTATTCTTTTCTGAGGCCGTTTGACATCTTCCCAGGCAGTCTTATTTCTACACATTGTTGGTGGGAGTCGGAGAGTTGGAGCCTGGTCTGAGACATGCCGAGTTCTGTGGCAAGGCTGCTCTGTGACTCTGCCAGGGTTGCCACAACAGAGCACTACAAGCTGGTGACCTAAACAGCGGCAAGGTAGATGTGTCTTTCCATGTGTCTTGCAGTTCTTCTGAACCTGTGTCCCAATGGCTCCTTCTTATAAAAAGGGCACCCCATTTCCTTTTTGTTGTACTGCATGCTATTTTTGTCATGATGCTAGAAGCTGAGCCTGCAGCTTCTTGCATGCTAGGCAAGGGCTTTATCACCGAGCAATGCTCCGACCCTAATCTCTCCCTAAAATCCCATCATTAGAGGTTGAGTAGATGGCTCCATGGGTTAAGTGCTTGCTGTGCACACATGCACATAAAAGCTGGACATGATGGTATCTGTTTGCAATCCTGGTGCTAGAAGGGGAGGGTAGAGACAGAGATCCTAGCTCACCCCGCCAAAACTGATGTGGGATGTCCTGTATATGTGTTGTTCTTATTGGTTGATGAATAAAGCTGCTTTGGCCTATGGCAGGGCAGAATATAGCCAGGCTGGAAGAGATACAGAGAGTAGGTGGAGTCAAGGAGATGCCATGTAGCTGCCGAAGGAGAAAGGCACCGGAACCTTACCAGTAGGTCACAGCCTTGTGGTAATACACAGATTAATAGAAATGGGTTAATTGAACATGTAGAGGTAGCTAAGAATACGCCTAAGCTGTTAATGAAACTGTTGTAATTAATATAGTTTGTGTAATTATTTGAGTCTGGGCAACCAGGAAACCAGTGTGCAATCTCCGCTTTCAATTTATGACTGGGTACTACGTAATTTCTTCTCTGTATTTTGATTAGTTGTGAGTTTTCTGTTATGATCGCTTTCATAGAGAATTTACTTTTATGAGTGGCAAGAACTACACTGATCTGGTAGTATAAAGATTAATATTTACTGTAGTAAGGAAGGTGCTGGTTAGTTCCCAGCTGCTTAACCCCGATATAACCACACAGATACTGTATTAATTAAATCACTGCTTGACCCATTAGCTCTAGCTTCTTATTGGCTAACTCTTGCATATGAATTTAACCCATTTCTAGTAATCTGTGTATTGCCACGTGGCTGTGGCTTATGGGGTAAAGTTCCATCTGGCGTCAGTGGGGCTACATGACTTCTCTCTGACTCCACCCTGCTATAGGCCCAAAGCAGTTCCTTTATTAACCAATGGTAATCACAGCATACAGAGGGAGATCCCACATCAATTTTACAATCTAGTTAGGGATTCTGCTACCTTAGTAAAGAGTTTGGTAAAGTGGCAGCTGTAGATTCTTCTTCAGTATCATACCCTCATTAGCACCGTGTAGTTTGCTAGATTTCCAATACCAGGCATAGTTTCCTTGTTGCACGGGCCATAAAACCAGTTAGATGATGGCTACTCCAAGGTATTCATGTCATTATTGTCCCCTTAGAGTCTCTGTGCTTTACTGATGGTGGTTGTGGTTCATTGCTGTGGGATAATGCTCTTGCACTCTGTGAAGATTTGTCACTCATATTGGTTTACTAAAGTGCTGATTGGCCAGTAGCCAGGCAGGATGCATAGGCAGGGCAACCAGGCTAGGAGACTTCTGGGGAGAGGAAAGGCTCAGTGTGTAGCTGCCAGCCAGATGCAGAGGAAGCAAGATGAGAATGCCTTTCTGATAAAAGGTACCAAGCCATGTGGCTAACACAGACAAGAATTATAGATTGATTTAAGATGTAAACATCAGTTAATAAGAAGTCTGAGTTAATAGACCAAGCAGTGTTGGAATTTTAGTTTCTGTGTGATTATTCAGGTCTGGGTGGCCGAGAAATGAACAAGCGCCCCCCACTTACACAAAACAGTTCAGGTTTCATCAAAGGCTGTCATCAACCTCTGCCTATCCCCTAAGGGGAGAGAGAGGGGAGGGGAGAGACTGGGATGGAAGAAAGACACACACATACAGAGAGAGAGAGAGAGAGAGAGAGAGAGAGCGCACAGGAGAGGAGGAGAGGAGGGGGAATAACTTTTTAAAGTCCCACCGATAGAGTGGAGTTAGTTAAGACTCTCAATGACATTTGAATTGAATGTCTACCTCCATAGACCATCATATTCTAATGTACTAAAGTAATCTCTTTACTGTATAAATCTGGAAAGGAGAGCAGGGAGTTCAGTGATCGTGCACATGCTTAGCCTGCACAAGCACCATCAGAGTCACTAAATCTAGAGAGGGACTCCCTTCACAAGGCATATACCATAGTAAGGCACACATACGGTCCACTCACCCCGCTTGCCATGATCCTGGCAGCCTCTGAGCACCAGCGCTTACATGCAGAAAGCTTTTAGGCTTTGCAAGGTAGTGGTGGCATCATTTCTTTGTTCCTTTGTCATGCATTGGCTGGATGCTTTAGGTTTCTTTTTGAAAAGTCACCTCACATTTCTGTGTGGTTAGATAGTGGTGTGTTTTATTTCAAAAGTGGAATTCATACTTATTTCCCCTTATTTACCATTTTAAAAGTTGGCTTATTGGAGTGCTCCAAAGGAGCCTCTATACTGTTTCATTTATTTGTTATGGTGTTGAGGATGGAACCCAAGGCCTCCTGGTTGCTAGGCAACTGCTTTATCCCTGGTCCATAAAAATCTCTTCAAGTATGTCTCCTCCATTCCCTTGGGACTTGAGAGGTTTTTTTGTTTGTTTGTTTGTTTGTTTAAATAGATGTGGGTGTACATTTTTAGAGGTCATGGGGCTACCTTGTGAAACCTGGTCTCTCCTTTCACCTTTAGGCAGGCATGGAGCACACACTCAGGTAGTGACGCTTACACGGCTGTCACCCTTACCTGCGGTGCCACCTCACTAGCTCTGCAGTGGGTTTCCACAGTTTTCTTGCTATCTGTCGGGTCTTGCTGCGTGGCCCGTTGAGATGCTTCAGGATCATCTCTTTTTGTTTCCTTCTCCAGAGTCATAGTTAGCCACTTCTCCAGGATGCGCCGATTCTTTTTGGTGCTAAGATATTTAAAGAATCTATGTACTAAGCCTAGTAGAGGGTGACTGCTTGTGTTATCTCAGCGCTCATGAGATTGAGGTGGGAGTTTATCAAGTCTGAGACCAACTAGGGGACCGATAGTGAATTCAAGGCTAGCCTGAGCTACGTAGTGCATCCAGTCCCCCAAACAAACAAACAAACTGAAAATGTCTGCGTTCCAAGCTACTAAATTGGCCCCCTATGTCTAGGTCTCTATAGTGAAGAGAATGTGGGGGGAATATAAGCATACACAATCCACTAGTAGTGTGTGTGCATGCGTGAATGCACACAGTCCTGTGCATATATGATGAGCAATGTTTTAATAAAATTCAGGGATTTTCATCTCTTTTCACAGCTGTAATGCCCCCCTCTTCCAAGAATCCTGGTACTCTTTCAAAACAGGAATGCCCGAATGAGAATCTCACATGGTTGTTCATCGGCCCTAACCCATGATACATCCACAACAGAATCAGAGTAAAAATACCATGATTTCCAGCGAGCTTTGTGATGCTCTTTTTGTTCTAATAGTACAACCCAATAGAGATGATAAAACCATCTGTAAGTCCAGTCCAGATGTCCCAGTGCCCTTATAGTGCTGAAAATCCCTTGGAGGGATGAGGAGTGCTTACTTAGAGCACACAAGGCCTTGGGTTGATCCCCAGCACTGAAAAAGCAATCCCTTGGAATAATTCTTGTCCTTGGCTTAAACCATGAATTGGAAATACCTTAAGTTTTAAAAAAAAATGTTTAAAATGGCTTATTTTGGTATAAGGAATGATCTAACCATGGCCGCGAGCCATGCGGACTTCCTGTTTTTGTTCTTGATGTTGTCATGACCATATGTGTTGAGGTGGGACTGTGGGGGAGGCACCACCTCGGCAGAGTCTTACCGAACAGCTGCAAAGAGCAACTTAGCTTCTGGGAGAAATGTCTCCAAGGCCTCCGCTCTGCTGGGTGAAGAAGACATTTGTTCTGCCACCCACCATGTAATCCATCCTTGAATTTTAATGAGTTAGCCTTTGGGCTGTGAGACAGAAAACAACCCCNNCCCTGCCGGCTTCGCATGCTGCCTCTGAGACTAGAGACGTCCTGGTTTTATTGTCAGATACATGATAATTGTGCTCAAAGGGAGTTTGTCTGAACATGCAGATTGCCCGTATAAATAGCAGCCCTTTGGACTTTCAATCCAGCTGCTCCCAAGCTGACCCTACCTATCCTTCAATTCTGCGAGATGTGTCTAGACTCCCTGGTTCCTGCCCAAAGTTAAACTTTCAGATGTGAGCTTCCACTGTCTTTCAAAGTCCTGCTGTAACTGATCCTGAACTGTTAGGTTGTTATTATCTGAACCAGCACCAAGTACACTATCTGCCCACAAATACCGGTTGCTTCAAATATCCCTACTGCTGCCCGCTGTTCATCAGCTGTAGTGTTTCTTTCACCTATGTCTGCTCCCCTGCCCCTAACCCGTCCCCTGCTGTGTAGCCTCCTCAAGGCACAGATGCATCACCTTCCCTTGGTACTCTGTGTGTCCCTACTCGGGATGGAATAAAGTACAAATGATGCAGGACAAAGCTGAATCTGGATGACAGCGGATGAGCACACGATGCTGTTGAGAGTCACGCATGCACAAGAGCCAGCTTCTACAGACGAGGTGCTGAGTGGCGCACAAACCCCCACCGTAATTCTACAGTCTCGCTTTCGCCTCCTCAGACTCTGTAAACATCTGTGTATATGTTTTATTGTTTTACTAATCTCGCGCTGAAAGCGGTTCACTGTTTAGGCCAGCTGGAGCTTTGTGGACTATGTGCTACGGGGAGTAACTGTAATATTATGTTTACTAAAAGATTATACTCCACGGCTCCCGGTTCAGGTTTTCATGGGTTCTCCATCAAGGTAGCTTATCTTTTCTTAGAGCAAATGGAAAACCTTGTTCATGTGAACACAGAGGGCCCTCTGGCCTCTGGCCTCCCTCCAGCCTCCCTCCAGCCTCTGGTCTCTTGATGTAGGAGGGTCATCTGTCTATGTGTTACTTTCATTGGTT
>LOEQ01001853.1:32935-48534 GCA_001685075.1 Bramus lutescens
CTGCCTCTGCCTCCCAAGTGCTGGGATTAAAGGCTTGCGCCACCACCGCCTGGCCCAGATTTTATATTCTAGCATGTGTGTGGTAAGGATGAAACTCAGTGCCTCACATATGTGAGGCAAATCCCAATTTCTAGAATAGAGTTATAAAAATAAGAATATATTAGAATTTGCCTCATCTAATAATATGACTAATACATCTAAGTCTTTTTTTTTTTAAGGAGTAGACACTATGCAGAGATTCTAGTAGTCACATGTGTTCTGTTGTAGGTATCTTTTTAATGATGCTGAGGTAAAACCTTTTGATTCTGCTCAGCTTGCCTCTGAATGCTTTGGTGGTGAGATGACGGTAAGTTTGATTTAGTAATTGTAACTGATTTATGAATTTGCAGTTATCATAAAATGAAGTAGCAGACTCACTTTACATCATTATACCTGCTTTTATTCAATCTTAGATTTATTTGTTATCTGTTTGCTGTATATATCAGGTACTAAGAAATATTTAAATTTATTATTTCTGCCTTCAACCATAGTTTTATAAAGAAGGTAAGATGATAAGATATATAAATTATAAGCCAGAAATTGAATTACAGTGGTAGAATAAATAGATTAAACATACCAGGTATTCAAAAAGTCCATGGTATTAGAGCAAAAAGAATTTACCCTTTACTGACAAAATCTGGAAAATCTTTTGGTTTTTTTGTTTGTTTGTTTTTGTTAGGTTTTTGTTTTGTTTTGTTTTGTTTTTAGATTTTTTTCAAGACAGGGTTTCTCTATGTAGCTTTGGAGCCTGACCAGGCTGGTCTCGAACTCACAGAGATCCACCCGCCTCTGCCTCTCAAGTGCCAGGGTTGCTGGGCAATGAAGAAACAATTATTTCAAATTATTGGAAATCAACTTCCATGTGTAAAATTTTCCAGACTATAAACTGGACAGTGGTGGCGTGCCTTTAATCCCAGCACTTGAGAGATAGATAAACCAGTTATTTCTCTTCTGATATCTTTGTTTAACATCTTTTTCATGTATATACTGATACGTATATACTTTATGTATATACTGGATGTCAATTTCATATTCAGAAAGTTATAGCTTTGAGGCTCAAATTTTTGATTTTCAAAGTAATTTGATAAGTATTTTGAAAAAAAATTTTAAGTTTGAGGGTCATTTTATTGGGTTTTGAGAAACTATATAGCAGGCAAGCAATGGCAATCTTGGTATCTGCAAGAAGGAAGGCAGAGATGACAGAGTCATCTTCTGAGCCCTTTTGAATTTGTGTCAGCAGCGGCCATGTGCAAACAGCAATGGAAACAGGGCATGGGGAAATGTTCAGAGAAAACAATGTCAGGGCCAGCACTCTTAACACTTTGACTGATATTAAAAGAAGAGATACAAAGGAGAAAAGGTATTTTTTAATCAAAAATATATTTTGGCTGTCATATCCATAATTATATTTGGTACTTATTTCCTTTTAACATATTCAGAAAAAATAAGCCCATACTACCTGTCTTCTTGCTATGTTTTCACTTGTTTTATTGTTGTTACAACAACATTCTTCATCACAGTTTTATGGTATTCAGCATCTTAAAAGACGTGTACCATCATGTTAGGATAGGCCAGCTAAGTTTGTGAAGTGCATAGAACTGTTTTGGTGGCTGCAGTGGATCAAACCATGACTTTGTATGTGCTAGGCAACTGCTTTAATACTGTGTTGTATCTGCACCTCCAGGTGAATGGTTTTGTTAGTGTGTGTACATGTGTGTTACTGGTTATTAAGAGGGCCTTGTACATGTTAAACAGGTTCTCTAGCCCTGAATTACTTCCCCATCCCATGTCCATAGGATTTATATGCATTCACTGTTATTTTAAAGTTATTTGCAAGCTTCCTTTGAACTATTACATGGGTGTTTACAAAATAATGTATGTATAAATCTTTCTAAGTGATTTTTTTTTCCCACAGACAAAAACCTATGATTCAGTTACAGATAAATTTATGGATTTCTCCTTTGAGAAGGTGATCATCTTTTTCATATGGAATAATTTAATGCTGTATATTATCTAATTTTAAATTATAATTTTTCAAAAATTAAAATGTTTTCCTTTTGCTTCATAAAGACACATAGTGCATATATGCTGTTTTACAAACGCATGGAACCAGAGGAAGAAAATGGCAGAGAATACAAATTTGATGTTTCATCAGAGTTACTAGAGGTAAAAATTAATTTGGTTTTTAGCAACAGTTTAAATTGTGTTAGGTGTTCATGCAATAGATACTTCAATATGAAAACAAGCAGTGCAACATTAATATCTGAAATACCAGTTAGATCTTACATTTACAAAAAAGCCAAGGCAATACTAACTTATGATTGAATGAAAAAGTATATATGAGGTGCTAGAAGAAATGGCTCAGCAGTTAAGAGTGCTTGCTGCTCTTGCCAACGATCCACCGTCCTTGACAAGGAGCTCACAGCTAGCAGTGACTGAAACTCCATGGGTTCCAACACCTTCTTCTGGACTCTGAAGGTATCTGGACTTGTATGTACACACTGCCTACACACTGCCTCCAAACGTACATACACACACTCACACTCATGACACACACTCCAGCCCCTCAAATATTCTTAAGCAAAACAGTGTTTATTGGTGTATTTAGTAACTGAAAGACATATTGCTGTGATGTTTAGTGAGTTGAGGAAGAAACTTGAACTTGAGATTAAATAATTATTTATAAAAACTATCAGGGATGTTGTGAAAAATTCAGTTTTAATATTTAAGTGTACAGTTAAACATGGTTTACTGATGAAGTACAAAAAGGACCATCAAGGAAATAAGGTGACTGAGTTATGAAGCAGAAATACAAGCACTGACTGTTTTGGATCTAGGAGACATACTAGGCTTATGTCCAGAGCATAGAATTATGACAAAGAGCCTGGCTCTTTCTAGATAACTAGAAATAAAAATGGATCTAGAAAGAAATTTGAAATGGGACTTTGTTGCTGTTAAGGCTTTTAATGAGACAGGTAAATGTTGTCATGACTCCTTAGCTTTGTAGACTCCTTAGCATTGTAGCGTCTACAGACGCTCAAAGCCTATGAAGTACTAGGTATTCACTAAGTAATCCTGAACAAGAGCCCTAAGAAAACAGGCTAGGAAGGCGGTTAGAGATAGTTGAATACTTTTAGTGGTGGAGAATTAATGACACTGTCAGTTCAGAATGAGCCTACCCACTAAATATGGTGCTATAAGCCTAAGGAGGATTTGCAGATGATTGCTGTGATTTTAAGGCTGACTACAGTGTCAGATCGTGTCTCAAATATTAAAACCAGAAAAGAAAATGAGCATACCATTTTAAGTTTCAAGATACTTATAGAAGCACATGGCTAATAAAGACAGCTAGTAAGAGCAATATATCAAACAGAAGTTTGTTTTATATAATTTTGTGAGGCTGAGGGCATGAGCTCAATGGTAGAGCACATGTATAGGATGCACAAGGCTCCTACCACCAAAATCTACTGTTACTGTGGAGCTGTCTGACAAAGGCTGGAAGCATTCTTAGAGTTTTCTAAGGAATAGGGGTATGCAGAAATAGCAGCATTGTTCTACTTGGCCTCATATCAGAAATAGTCGTTTGTTTGTTTTTAATGTCTAAATTTTACCACAGACTTTTTTCCCCTGAGACAAGGTTTTTCAGTGTAGCTCTGGCTGTCCTGGAACTAGCCTTCAGCTCACAAATATCTGCCTGCCTTTGCCTCCCAAGCACTGGGATTAAAGACATACGACATCACTATCCTGTTACTATCAAATTTAAACATTGCTTGCTCTTTTTTTGAGACAGGGTTTCTCTGTAGCTTTGGAACATGTCTTTGCCTCCCAAATGCTGGGATTAAAGGCATGTGCTACCACCGCCTGGCCATTGCTTGCTCTGAAAACCTATCTTTGTCAAAATGTGACATGATGTATGTCTTTTATGTATTTGCCCTTTAGACAAGATTTCAGAGCTCATACTTCTAAGTCTTTATAATGTTAAAAACCTGTGATCACTGACATGGTCAAACAAATAAGTGCTTTTTAAAGGGCAGGTTTTAGGGCTAGAGCAATGGCTTAGTGGTTAAGAACATTTTTTACTGTGAGGTTCAGGCCAGCCTGGTTTATAAAGTGAGTACCAGGACAGCAATGGCAATTACACAGAGAAACCCTGTCTTGAGAAACTAAAAAATAAAACACACTTGTTCTTATAGAGGATCTGGATTTGGCTTTCAACACCCTCTGTTGGCATCCATGAGCAAGAAGGACACACACACAAATAAAATAGGATAAAAAAAATTTTTTAAAGGGGTTAGGTTTAGGAACCACCCTAAGATTTTTAAAAAATTTTTATGTGTGTATTTTGCCTGCATTTATGTATGTACCATGTGTGTACCTGATGCCTATGGAGGTCAGGAAGCATTGGCTTTACCAGAACTGAATTTATGAATGATTATCAGCCACCAGGTTCATCAAAAGAACAACAAATGCTGTTAATGGCTGAGCTACCTCTCAAACCCTAGAAAGTCAACATGAATTTTAAATGCATATTTTTTGTTTGTTACCTTTGTGGGGTTTTGGATTATATTTTTCTTGTTGTTAAATTAAAATATTAAAATAGATTTAATAAACTGCTTTCTGATAAATGCTAACTTTTTTTCCTCCAGTGGATTTGGCATGATAACATGCAATTTTTACAAGACAAAAACATTTTTGAACACACTTACTTTGGGTAAGTTTAGATAAATTTTGTCTTCTTTTTTTCTATTTCTAAAGAAAGTCTTCTGTAAGAATTTAAGTAACTCATTTTTAAATTCCAGGTTCATGTGGCAGCTGTGCAGTTGTATTCCAAGTACATTACCAGATCCTAAAGCTGTGTCCCTAATGACAGCAAAGGTGATGATAAAATTAAGACAACTTTGTTAGAATTATTGCTTTGCAGTAATTGAGTCTTTCTTTGCTTAATTGAATTTTTTTTTTACAGTTAAGTACTTCTTTTGTTTTAGAGACATTTATTCATTCAAAAGAGAAGGTATGTGTTTTTGTTCTATGGATTTTTATGTCCATTACATTTTAAATTATGTTTGGTGTTTATTATCATTGGTTAAAATCTTGACTTTTTTTATTTTCCCTTTTAAGCCAACAATGCTTCAGTGGATTGAACTACTGACCAAACAGTTTAACAATAGTCAAGCAGCCTGTGAGGTAAGATGACAACAAACATTGCACAGCTTAAAAATCTCTTGATAAGGAAATTTCTTTTTTGTTCTTTTAAATCTTAACTGAGATGATGCAGGAAACTTGTTTTTATCTGTTATGAATCTTGAGTTCTCCTTGTAAGTTGTTCCTAATATTTGTCGCTTAGAAAATTATAATTTATATTTCAAATCTGTTATAAAGGTTAAGTATTAATTCATTTGTATAGTCTTTGATTTTCCCTTTAGTGTTGCATAAATATAAAGATAATTTTATTCTGGGCATGATTGTGCACAACAGTAATCCCAGCACACAGCTGGGAAAAATAGGACAATAATCATGAGTTAAGTCCAGTCTGACTATATATATATATATAGTGAGTTCAGCGTTTACATGAGTTATATCATAAGACTGCCTCCCTTTTTCTGCCTTCGCTGTACTAGGGTTATAGGTATACACCACCATGCCTGGCTGATGATTGTGTTTTGAATTCTGGGCCTAACATGCTATACAGATGTTTTGAGCTAAACTCTCGTCCCCAGATAGTCTTTACCCTTTTTGGTCTTAATTCAGTTTGTGTCCCCTATCTTGGAGGTATAATTGATAAATACAAAGTATATACAATTAAGATGTAAAATACAATGGTTTATGATACATATGTACGTTGTAAAATATTTACCACAATCAAATTAATAAATTGATGACCATGTAGATAATATCTGTGTTGTGTATGAATGAAAATACTTTAGGTATGCTTTCAGCAAGTTCAAGTAAACAATTCAGTGTTAATAACCCATTAGCTGTACTGTATGTAGTGCCCCTAGAATTTATTTCTCCTATAACCAGAACTTTGCTCACTTGAGCCGAAACCTTCCCATTTTTCCTACCCCTCACTTAACTTGTTGTTTTGTTTATTTGATTGATTGGTTGAGTTTTGTTCTTTTGTGTATCTTTTACTGGCTTTGAACTAAAGGCAATCATCTTCTCTTCATCTCCTGAATACTGGAATTATCGTTGCTTCCCACCACACTGAGCCCTTAACTACTTTGAATTTTAATATAAAATAACATATTTAGGAGCTACCAAGATGGCTAATGGCACTTGCTACACAAGCCTCAGGACCTGAATTCAATCCCAAGAAACCACATCAAGATGGGAGGAAAGAACCTTCTCCTGAGCCCATTTGACTCCCACATCTCTGCAAACGCACAGCATACACACATACATGCAGAATGGTAGTACACACACACAAAAACCCCATATGTATCCTGGTAGATCAATTTATGCCCACTTTATTTCCTCCCCATTGTAAGAAAACTGTGTTCCCAGAGATAATTTACTAATAGAACTGAAGTGCCATCTTAATATAATCTTTGGGGTCTGGGAGAGTTGGCTCATCAGGTAGAGAGCACCAACTCCTTTTCTGGAGGATCTGGGTTCAAATCCCAGCACCCACACAGTAGCTCCTAACTGTCTGTAATTACAAGATTTGACACCTTCACACAGACATACATGCTGGCAAAAGAACCAATGCTTATAGAATATAATAAAATTAAATAATATAATCTGTTAACAACCAAAAAAGTATAAACCTTCCTAGTAATGCAAGTTTTTGGTTCTTTTTTAGATATGCAAGATAGTGGCATAGTGCATATAAGATGAAAGTAGTTGAAGACTTTTGCTTTCTTATATCCTCCTGTATTTTTAGCTTTTATTAGTACAAAAAACAACCTGATCATCAAATTTCAAAAAAAAATTTTAAGTAAAATATGGGGAAAATTCAAAATGAAAGATTACTTTGCCTGCTACCCAACTTCCACAAAGAGTAACTTTACATTCCAAAGCTCTTCTCTGATGTCTTCTTTTAGCAGATATGTTTACACATCAAACTCAGAAATCATATCTTCTGTTTTGGGTTGGTTTTGGTTTTTCTAGACAGGGTTTCTCTGTGTAGTTCTAGCTGTCCTGGAACTAGCTCTGCAGACCAGGGTGACCTCAAGCCTAGACATCCACTGTCATCTGCCACCTGAATGCTGGAATTCAAGGCTTCATATCTTTAATAATTAATATTCAGAATATGTGTCTAACAGATGGAAACTTTAAAAAACTCTAATCATAATTCAGTTTCTTTCTTTGATCAGAATTCAGCAGTTTCTTTCAGCGATACATTTTTCGTGATTAGTTTTCTCTGATGGCAACAAAGTGTTTTCAGTTGGTTTGAATTTGTGTTCTGACAAGGTCTACATTTTACTTTTCTCTTAAATCTCCTTTTATCTATCACAGTTACTTTCTCTCCTTGCTGCTTTCTAATTCCTTTTCTTTAAGTACCTCAGATTGCCTTCTTGTACAATAATGAATTGACATCTGTGGATTCCTATAATGAAGTGATCCTTAGTATTTTAGATTTAACATTTTGTATAATTTAATAAGCAGTTAAAATGATGGAATCATCAAGTAAATACCCTTATGCGGGTTTTGCTTCATTTAATAAGTATTGTGTGGATATTAAATCATGTTCTATTGTTTTACAGTGGTTTTTAGACCGCATGGCTGATGATGACTGGTGGCCGATGCAGATACTAATTAAATGTCCTAATCAAATTGTGAGACAGGTAAGGAAAGATCTCTTTAAAAAAAGAAGTGGCTTTTAAGTTTATTCGAAATTGGCCTATAAATGGCATTGAAAATAATTTACAAAGCCCTGTCTCCTATCATAGAAGTCATTTGCTTTTGTTTTCATCAACTCTTTTAACACTAATTGCCACTATGAAGTGACAGGAACTTTGTCCTTTATATAAGACCAGCTATGACTGCCAGCTTTTCTCATCCTTACAGAGTCTGCCTAGAATATTGTAGTGACCTACAAAATTACATGAATAGGATAAATTAATTCTTGTGCCAAAAGAATTGCAAAATGGATCAATTTTTTTGCTTAATTCATGAATATTTAAATATTGTTTTATAGTCATGTTTGGTATATCCAAAGATTAATCTGAACTATGCCACTTGACAATTGTTATTAAGGATAATTCTTTTGTTATGGGTATTAGCAGTCTTCTGTGTAGTCAGAAAAATTCCTAGTAATGAGCTTTAAAAGTATAGTCTTGACAAGTCTTATTATGTAAAATTCACTCAGAAACATCCCATCACCTTAAAAAGAATCTCTAGTGATTTCTTCCTATTTTGTCCTCATGGTTTCAGCTTATAACTACTGCTCTGTTCTTCATTTCTATGGATTGGCCTGTTTTCTACATTTTCTATAGAGTCATGGTGGTTTTTTTTGTATTACTGGCCACTTTGACTTAATCTTCTTAGGATCTGTCAACGTTAAAATGTATATCTGGAACTGGATATGCTTACTCCTGCCTCTAATGGTCACATTCAGGAGGCTTAGTTAGGAGGATTGCCATGAGTTTGAGAGCAACCTGGGCTACGGTGCAACTTCTTAATAAACAGAAAAAAGTATCCATACTTCATCTCTTCCTCCCCACCAGCATATAGTCCATCAGCTACATTAACATATTTTGTTTATCTGTTCATTAGGTGAACATTGACTGCATTAACATTGTCTTTATCTATTCATTGGATGCACATTTGAGATTTCTTTTTGTTTTATTAAGCAGTCCAACCTGGAACTCACTAGGTAGATAGACCAGGCTGACCTGAAACTTGCAGCAGTCCTTGTGTTTCTGCCTACAGAGTGCCAGGGTTATAAGGGTGGGGCGCCACATACAGCTTTATTGCTATTTTCTGACTATTTTGGATGCAGATGTAGCCATTTGCCTATAAGATTTTGTTTTGATCTGTATTTTAATTTTGTTCCTCATATATTTGAAAATGGGTTGATAGTAACATTCTTAGATTTAACGTCTTTAGTTTTACCACAGAGGGCTGCGCCACTGTGTTTCTCTCCACTGTATTCTTCTCATGTGCCCCAGCCGGGAAAGTATCATTATCTATATTCCTGAAACCAATAGTTTGAATTTTCTCTTATCATAAAGCTGAATTTTTAAAAATAATTTTCTGGTGCTGAGGAATTGTACCCAGGGCCTGGTGCATAGTGAGATTCACTTCACCTTTGAGCTATCCCTTCAGTCTCTGTTATTGCTCAAATAAGGACTTACTACCTAAAGTACAGAATGGCTTCAAATGTGCGGTCCTCATGCTTTTGCCTCCTGTATCCTAACATTACACAACACTTAGACATGCTTCATTTGTAGTGTCTGTTACCTAATGTTAGTTTCTTCTTTAAAGATGTTTCAGCGTTTATGTATCCATGTGATTCAGAGATTGAGACCTGTACATGCTCATCTCTATCTACAACCAGGAATGGAAGACGGGTAAGAAGTCCTTTTAGAAAAAAAGACTTTTAAATATCTATAAGGTTATATTTGTGTTGTGGTATAAAAAATTTGTCTCCAATAATGCATGTCAAGAATGGAGCACTATTTGTTGAAATTTTAATTAAGTGCCTCTTTAGGATTCTCAACAACTAACTTTTTGTTTGGAGTGATTTAGTCTTAGTAGCAGGAACATAACTACTTCCATAATTGAAGTTGGTATTTGTTTCACAAAATTAACGGATGTAAGTTGGAGTTTAAAGATTGTTCTCCTATCATGGTGATTAATGCCTCTAATCCCAGCATTAGGCAGAAGCAGGCTAATCTCTATGAGTTCGTGCCAGCCTGATCTATAAAGCTATTTCCAGACCAGCCAGGGCCACACAACCAGACCTTGTCTCAAAAAACAAAAAAGAGTAGTTTTGTCCCAGATAGTATCTGTCTGTAGATTTATTGTGTTCTATAAGGTATATTTGTGGTTTTTTTCTGTTTTTTTTTTGTTTTGTTTTGTTTTTTATTGTTTTTCAGGTCAGATGATATGGATGCCTCAGTAGAAGATATTGGTGGTCGTTCATGTGTCACTCGTTTTGTTAGAACTCTGTTGTTAATTATGGAACATGGTGTAAAACCTCACAGCAAACATCTTACAGAGTATTTTGCTTTCCTTTATGAATTTGCCAAGATGGGTGAAGAAGAGGTAAGGCTAATTCTTATTCATTAGTTTGTTTTTAATTATATACCCTTTTAGTATTTCCAATTCTTTTTTATTTAAAAATTTAAATCACTTGTTTTTAGAGCCAGTTTCTGCTTTCATTGCAAGCCATATCTACAATGGTACATTTCTATATGGGAACCAAAGGACCTGAAAATGTAAGTACAGTTTTGTTGTATGTCAGTGCAGCAGAGGCCATGTTTCTAGTCGTCCACATCATGCACAGTCACAGTCCTAGAGAAGCCTCTAAAGTCCCTTCTGTCTTTTTGTTTGGTAACGTCAAGGGTTCTAGATTCATTGGTCTTGGTACTGTTACTTTAGTGCATATACCAAGTAGGAAAACAAATTTCATTAGTAGGTATGGAACAAAGTAATAGACTTCATCCTAGTAGCCACAATTTAACCATGGCATCTGTGAAGCCATGTGTTGTTTGCATTCATGGTTTTTGTGATTGCTCTTCACTATTTTTTTTTCAGAGTTTTCTTAAAGTTTCTGTAGCTGGCCAATTTAATAATATTAAAGTATGGATGGATTTCGTATTGTCAGCTACATTCTATTGTAACTGCTACATTGGATTGGATTTTGTGACCTACTTGTAACATGTCATTTAATCCTTCTCATATGCTTAAGAGTACAGTTTGTTTCACCATAATACATAAGAGGCAATTGAAGCTTAGAGAATTTGGCTTGTTTTAGATCACAGTAATTTGGGTTTTGATCTGTGGTCAAACTGCTGCTTCTTAAAGTTCATGAGTTGGTTTTAATCCAGTTCCAGCCTGTATGGCTACCTGTTTTTACTATTTTTTCTTCTTCTTGCCCACCCTTCCTTCCTTCCTTATTAAGATAGGATCTTGTTATATATTCTAGACTCACCTCAGATTTATCAATCTCCTGTCTTAGACAATTGACTACTACCATTCTTGATAGCCTCTTGAGTTTCAGAGCCAGAGTGAATTTCTCTCTGAAATATCTGCTACTTTAAATCATCTAGAAACTACAAATTAAGATTCTTTTGTATGTGTGACTGGCATTTTATTCAGTAGGAAATACTATTATTTTCATAATTTTTTATATTAATTAATCATCCAAAGAGGTTGATTGCAATAAAACAAAAGTTATTAAAGGGTTTATCTAGGATGAATAGTTTTGAGAACTATTGTTCTGTGTAGTTCCTCCAACCTATCTAATAGTGTCCTGATTGTCACTTAGGCTGTATCATGTTAGGTTTTGACCTTCGAATGATTTTTTTTTCTTTATGCATGCTTTTGCCATATCTTTCTGGTAGTTATATTAAAATAAGTCAACTGTTTTCAATATGATATTAAGACTAATAGCATATTAAAATTTAATTTTGTTCCAATTAGCCTCAAGTTGAAGTATTGTCAGAGGAAGAAGGGGAAGAAGAGGAAGAAGAAGAAGATATACTCTCTCTGGCAGAAGAAAAGTACAGACCTGCTGCCCTTGAAAAGATGATAGCTTTAGTTGCTCTTTTGGTTGAACAGTCTCGCTCAGAAAGGTGAAATGTTTCAACATTCAAAATGCTTACAGCGTGTTTGGTTTTATTCTTTATACATAATTGTTCTATCACTTCGGTTTTTATTACATAAATCTTTTTAAATAATAATATCACTTCAACTCTTGTGGCTCACGAATTTCAGTCCTTTCTATCTAACTCGTCTGAGTCGTGCTAGAAAAATAGTAAAATATCTAGCAAAATTAAATGGACTTTGATTCTTTATCCCAGCACCTATACTTGAGGGATCTACCCCAAACAGAAAGATATATTTGGAGAGGTATTTATTAAAATACCATTTCTAGTGTCAAAAAAATTGGAGACAGCTAAATGTTCATCAGAAGGGGACTAGTCATTGAAAAATCAAGAAATCCACTCAAGTCCACTGTAGTTTTGTTTTTGTTTTTTCCTTAATGAAATGTGGAATTCATCTGTGTTACCATGTAGAAATTATTATACACACATCCCTTTTCCTCTGCTCGTTTCAAAAGACAAGTAGGGAAGAGTATATATATTATGCTACTTTTAGGAAAAGGGAAACTAAGAAAGCGAATGCATGTGTATATAGACAATCCTGATTCATGCATTTCCTATTTACAAAGGCAGATACTTGCTAAATTTTTCTATAATGTCAAAAACTCAGTACTGTGAGGAGCTATCAGTTATCCACTGACATATAGGTATTCAGAATGGTGAAAAATTGGAGTTTCCTGGCACATGCTTTCCCAGCTGAGGTCAAACAAGGCAGTGATCTGCTGTCTTGTTTTGATTTTCATGTTGTAAACAAATGTACTTTTCATGATGTATGCCACATTTAAAAAATATTTGTGCTTTTCCTTTGGTTATGTCACTGTTTAAATGGTTCCCAAGAATAGTGCTGAAGTGCTGTTTAGTGTTCCTGAGTGTAAGGAAGGCTGTGATGCCCCTCAGTGGAAATGACTACAGTAAAGTTTCATTCAGGCATGAGTCCAGTATTGTTGGTTGTAAGTTTAATGTCAATTAACCAGTCATACATTTTAAATAAGGTGTCATTAAACAAAACACCTGTAAATCATGTTACTGTCATTGCTCAATTGATAACTTTGTGACAACATGTTCACACGGGCCTAGTTCCTTGTTTTCATTCCATAGCAACGATGATTTGGTTTTTGGTAATTCATTCTTTGTACCATTTCATAGGATGTGACTACTCAAATATCAAGAATTAGCTATAAATCAAATCATCGATCAATAATATGGTTTTGAGAGAAAACAAGATGGAGGGGCACAGAAATGGATGGTTGACAAAACCATACGTTTTTGTTTTGTAGCTTTAGTTTTTGAATCCTGTAAATGTTCTGTATAAGTATATAAGAAGCGGTATTTTAAATCAAAGGTGAAGGTGATATAGCCACTAGAGAGGAATTAATGAACATGTTAACTGTCAGTTTCTAACAGGATGTACACAAAGGACAAGAAGTAATTACAAAATTATTTTAAGCTGTCTTAATTATGTTGTTGCTAATATAATTAGAATTATTCTGAAAGTATTTTGTGCTCAGGTTCTGAGCAAGAAATGAGTGAGAATCTTGGAATGTTTTTTATTTTAAGAAGCACAGAGACTAAATAGACTACTCTGGGGTCATGTTTAAAGAACTCAACAGTGTACTTTAGGAGTTTCTGTTGCTTTTATGTTGGACAAGGTACACATCAAAAGTAAAAATACCTGTGATGGAATGTAAAACACATCAAGATGTTTACATAATCTCAGAATGATACAGTAAAAGAAAATTTGAAAAATGTGTTGGCAACTTTTGAAATATACCGAGAAATCAAATCTTTACTTTGAAAACTGGAAAGGAAATGGTGTAAAGGAGATGTTTCTCTTACCTGCAAGAAATAAAAGTTGATGTCAACTGATGGTGGATGAGGGCAAGTTCATCAATACAGAACTGTCTCAACTAATAAATGAGCAAGGAGTGTTGGAATTAGAAAATCACTCTCTTGTGACCCTAAGTGAAATAATGCTTCCAAGGTCATCACTGGTGGAAAATGTCATAAAGACTAACCCTTCATTATGTGTCTCCCTGAGGAAAAGCCACATCACCATCTACAAAATACCCTTGATTACAAAGTGAAGCCTAGATCTGATCAAGTCTTTAGATCTGCCTACCATTTTACAGGAGGAAAGGAATGTGGTAAAACAACACCATCAGGATACAATTAGCAAAACATAAATATTGGAATCGCTACAGGACAAAGCTGCTTTCTTCAATGGATAAGTTGCAGTGAAGTGCCAAGGGAAACAAGTAGATTTAAAAATTTAAAGACATTAAAACCAATTGTAACAAAAGACTTTCATTCAGATCCAGATCGAAACAAATTAACTATAAAATATTTTTAGACACCTTAGGAAATTTGTACACTGATATTGTAAGATAGTAAGGATTTGTTGTTTTACTTTAGGCATGAATAATGGTATTATTGGTTATGTTTTTTTTTAATTTACCTGAGATATGTATTGAAATTTATGGATTAAATGCTAAAATACCTGGAATTTGCCTCAGAATACTGCATATTGAATGGCTGTTGGTAAAAGTGAAACAGGATTGGCTAAGATTTGGGTAAATTTGAACTTGAGTGATGGGATACTAGGCACTATCCTATTTTTTTAACATCTGAATTTTTGTGTAAGTTAAATGTATTAACTTTAAATTACATGGAAAACAATATTTCTTAGAATTTCATTTTATTTTAAAGACTCATGTTAGAAAAATAGCTGTCAAAATAAAATTAGACCCATCCTAGCATTTTAATACAGTAATTCTATGGATTTAATGAAATGGAAATAAAGTAGTCTTGGTGTTCCATATTCCAATCTTGGAAAATTACCTGAGATGCTTAGCAAGCAAATCTAGCCATCAAACACTTCCCTTACCCCCAAAATTTATGATGGCAGGTTGATATGGTTATAATAGAATTGACAGGTTTCATGCATGTCATGCTGTTAATAGCTACAAAGTAGTACACATGGAAAAGATTTATTTCCACTAATATTTTCTTTTAGGCATTTGACATTGTCACAGACTGACATGGCTGCATTAACAGGAGGAAAGGTAATACCTTGACTAATATTAAATAGTTTATAATCATTCTAAAAAATAATATGACAGTTCTTAAATGAATAATTTTTGTTTTAACAGGGATTTCCCTTCTTATTTCAACATATTCGTGATGGCATCAATATAAGACAAACTTGTAATCTAATTTTTAGTCTGTGTCGATACAATAATCGACTTGCAGAACATGTAAGTACTAAAAGCAGTCTTCAACATTTTTGATAATTTTTAAAAGAATATTCTGAAATCCTGCTTTTTCTGTTTCAGATTGTATCTATGCTTTTCACTTCAATAGCAAAGTTGACACCAGAGGTATGTAAGAGTTTGCTAATAAGCATGTAATTTGAACTAACAGTTAATTTTCTTTTTATTGTGAATATAGTTTTCCAACTAAATAAGAATTTATACATGAAATTCAGTATATCTGAGTGTTACTTATATTCCAAGCTCAAAGTTGTTTGGCTTAAAGTGTATATCATAAACTGTCCAAAATTCTGTATTTGTGGAGGAATATATAGATGGCAAAATACAGAATCATGAATATTTTTATTAAACAGAAGCATTTAATAATCCCAGCACTCAGGAGGCAGAGGAAGGTGACTTCAAGGCCAATTCTTTGTAGTGATTTCCATGACAGCCAGAGCTACATAGAGAGACCCTTTCTCAAATTCTACCTCCCATTACCCACCAACAGAAACAAGCAAAGGTCATTTTTCATTTA
>LOEQ01001853.1:70136-85056 GCA_001685075.1 Bramus lutescens
GCTCCAAAGCTACAGAGAAACCCTGTCTCAAAAAACCAAAATAAATAAATAAAATATATGAAATATTTTTATCTTCATAGCAATCTTAGAAGTACTAAATATTCTGAAACAACATTTCCCTATAGAAGCAGCTTGAAAGGTGTTTCTTTTACTGACAAACCATATAATAGCTTCTACAGTCTGAGGTTCTCTGACAAAAGATAGATGTTTTTGAGTAAGGAATGGGGCAAAGTATGGACCTTGCTTAAAGATGCCTGAAGTCACAGGATGAAGAAATTTAAGTTTTTACAGAATCCATTGCATTTTAGATTGCCATTTTATTTACTGAGGGAAAGCCTAGAAGTGCACCTGAGACTGACGAAAGTGGCTCAGCAGTTAAGAGTGCATGCATGTCGTTCATGCAGAAGACTGGGATCTGTTCCCAAAACCTACTCCAGTTGGCAGCTCACAACCATCTGTGACTCCTGCTCCAAGAGATCTGATGCCTACTTCTGTAATCTGGGCAAGTGCACACATACACACACAAACAATATATAAAAGATAAAGGAGTATATCTGAGAGTTGGGCAACTGCTTCTCCGTGTGCTTTGTACCCAGTGAATGACATAGGTATTGAGGAGTAAGTACAGTTAAGAGACTATTGGCCTCTCACTCATCCCCAGTGCTTTGTGAAAATGCAAGAAAATTCAGAAACCCTGGTGCTTCAGAACAACCTTCTGTCCAAAGGAAACAACTTGAGAGGGAATTGGAAGGACTGGAAGGTGACTTTCCCCCTGGTTGGCATAGCGTTGTCTAGAGCTTACTGTATGAGCTGGCTTAGGAAACATTTTTGGATTGGTAATTATCTGTGTTCATTGCTGTATTACATAGTATTTCAAACTAATTCCCTCAGTGCTGTGTGGCCTAAAATAAAGCTAATATGCTACTAGTCTTGGTGAATCTAAAAGTAACAAGGCTCGAAGTAGTTCAGTGGGAGAGCATCCCACATAACATGCCCTGGGCTTGAACCCCTCCCCTGTACAGTGTGTCAGGGGAAGTATTATGTTAATTAAGCAATGGTACAGGTAAATGTGAAGATCATAAAATGATACCAGAGGGTTTGAGTAAATGTAAATTAATGAAAAGAATATTAGTGTTAGTATTAGATAAATGTGGGATAGATGTAACTAACAGGCTTTGAGATAAATTAGGAGACTATTACAAACTGTTCAAGAAAAGGAAACAAGCTGAGCATGGTGGCGTACACCTGCAATCCTACCACTTAGGAATCGGAGGCAAGGTCATCAGGAAGTCGAGGGCAACTTTGGTTGCATGAGAACGTCTTAGGAAAAAGAGCAAAAATTGTCGCCCTGCTTCCCCACCAAAACAATAACAACAACAAAAGAAAAAATAAGGTTTAGAGTAATACTTTTCAAAGCTGAGATATTTTAATGTGTTTTTCTGACATACTTAATATAGTAGGTGTCAATAAATTTTCCTTTCCTTATTGTTTTTAAACATGGTTTAATATCAAGGCATCTCCAGGGTTGCTTTGTTGTAGGGATTAATGCTGGCTTTTTGTATCTGTTGAAAGGAAGGAGGATTATTTTACTTTAAGGAACAATTGAAGAAAGAAAAAAAATTAAGAAAAACTTTAGTGATAATACAGACTTTTATATCCGAGCAGCAGTTTGGAGACTACTGGCAGACTAAAGAGCTGGATATAGTGTAACGGGCTCTGCATCTGTAGGCCACGTGGTCTTGGACTTTTTGTTGTTCTTTGTCTTAATGTTTTGGTTTTTTTCAACCCTTGAAAATGGAAGCTTTCAGGTTTAGGAGTTCAACACGTGTAATCCCACAGTTCTGAGGCAGAGACAAGAGAATTGTGGGTTTCAAGACCAGCTTAGGCTATGTGTCAAGAGACCATGGTGTCAATGTTAAATAAAAATAAAAAGCTATTCCTAACTCACCCAACCATAAAACAGGTGGCGTCAGACTTGGTCCAAGGGTGTAAACCCTTATTTTGTGACCAGTTACAATGAAAGAATATGTGACTAAAGAAACTATTTCCTGGAGCCATAATTTGATGTCTTGTATGTTTATATGTGTTATGATAAATACTTCCTGCTTCATCTAGTTTAGGTTAGAATAATTAGGGAAGATGAGCAGTGTCTTAACAAGGGACTAGTAGGCTTCATTCTGAAAGAGATCCCTAATTGTGTAATTTGCTGTTTAAAGATCTCAAAGCCTTGGTCTAACCCAAGAGCTGGCAAACTACAACCCACCTACTAATAGTTCTTAAAAGCCAGCAGCAACCTACTAAGAGTAGTTTTCATATTTACATACTAAGGAAATTAGAATGTTTTATGACGCATGAAAATTGTGATTCAAATTTTAATATTTATTAAGTTTTACTTGTAGCTAGTCAACCTTAGTTGCTGCTCTCTCTGCCACTTTGGCATTGCCTTTACAGCCTCCAGTAGCCACAGTGCTTACTTATACTTACTGTTTGCTCTCTATAGAAAATCTTGTGAACTCCTGACCCAGCCCATACTCTTTAACTGGAAGATACCTTATATCCTGTTTTTTCTCTGTAGTTATTCTTGAAGGTGGAGAGATGCAGAAGTAGAACATTTATTGAGGGAGCTGACACTGTAGTTTCAGTAAGAGAGGCAGAGAGGATGAAGGGGAGGAGGAATATATGAAAATCTATCTGACACCTAGAAGGGGTTGAAATAAGGTTTCAGGACTTGGACTGTAGCTGGGTAGTAAAGTCTTACCTAGTTTATGTGTCTGAGCCCTTAGATTTATACCCCAGGAAAACACACACACATACATGTACATACACACACACGCACAGAGAAGTCCTAACAGCATGGACAGTCCCAAATCTTATCTATCCAGAAGGTCCTGAGGACAAGGCAAGAAGACAGTAGTAGACTCAGCAGTGTTTACTTCATGACACGCAGAGAAACAAAAGGGGAAGAAATGGAATGTTTTAGAATGTAGTTCTCTCATCACCTTCTCTCCCACCCCTGTAACAAGCCTGGAAAATTGTCTAAAGATTTCCTTAATCCAAGAAAACTTTGAAAACCCCTTGCAGTTTCTTTAATCTTCCCAGATAAGTTCAGTACTCAGAAATAAAGAGCTGGCTGAAGTTGTTGTCTTAGATACTTCTGGGAATGAGGTGTAGGTTGTACAAATAAATTCACAATTCTGCATTCTCAATTTTTGCAGTGCTTAAAAAACATTGCAGTGAGTTCTCTCGTGTTGTATATATTTCTAAGAATACAGAGAAGATGCAGTTGAAACCAGAGATAACTGACAGTATTGTACCTGCAGTTCAGTAACTCAGCTGTGTAACATAGTTATAACCTGTTCTGATTTTTATTTTTCAAATATTAGGTGTCCTGGTTGCCTATGAAGGCTTGCCACTTCATCTTGCACTGTTCCCCAAACTTTGGACTGAGCTATGCCAGACTCAGGTAAAGCAAATGGATTCATATGATTGATCTCATCCAGCCATATTACTGAGGATTTTTAGAAAAACTGAATGCTAGAAATTCGGAGTGTTGTCGAATTAAGGGAATTTACTACCTGCTGGAATTTTATTCAAACCCATGCTTTGTACAGGGGAATTCCAAGTAAGATGTTTATGTTGGATTTCTTATCCATAGCTCATAGACAGCAGTTTCTAGGAAAGTCTAAAAGCTTGAGGTAGTGGAGGAAGCAAGCTCATAGCCCTCCCAGCTCCCTCCACCCTACTCTTCACACTAACATCTCCAGCAGAAACCATGGTGCTTGTCCTTTAACTCTGTCTGGTTTTGGTTCTCAGAGTCTCTCTGAGAACAGGACAGTTTTAGCTAATAACAAATAGAACAGGAAAGGCTACCTCACTCACCCACTTCATTTCAGAGTGACCTCCAGTCAGGCATGGTGATGCTTGCCTGTAACTGCAACCCCAGCATATGCTGGAGCAGAATAGCCACAAATTTAGGGCCAACCTTTGGCTACATAACAGGACCCAAGTCTTTAAAGCCAACACATCAACACTTAAGTAATGCTTGTTAAGATGTTGAAGAATTTGTGAAGAAAGCCAGATTAGACAGGTTAGTCTAAGGTTTGTCTCAGTTCTTGTATATGGCCTAAAAGACTCCCACGAACATAAACTCTGGTTGTATCTCCAATTGTTCACCATGTAGTACATAATAAAGGTTATTTCCTGCCCCAAACTATAAGACTGTATAGAACATCATCTGTTCCCTTGAAGAATGTCAGTTTTTGTGGTGGTACTTATTACTGCTGGGCAAAAGTTTCTGAACTATTAGTACAAAGAACTTTAATTATTATTATACAGGGGAATATAATAGGAATCTGTGAAAGACATTGATTCCAGTCTGCTAATGTGACTGGCATTCAGAAAATGACTTGCTGGTTTATTTTTGAGTCAGGGTCTCCCTTTGTAGCCCTGGCTGTCCTGAAACTCAATGTATAGATTGGGCTGGCCTCGAACTCAGAGATCCACCTGCCTCTGCCTCCTGAGTGCTGGGATCAAAGGCCTGTGCCACCATACCCGGCTGTATTTTAATTCTTAAAATTTGTCTTTTCTTGGTTATCTTATTAGTTTATCCATTGATTGTCCCCTTAAAACATTCATATTCTATTCTTTAAGGCTTGTTCTTTAATCCTTGTTAACTCTGTGCTGGGTGGTAAGGCTACATTAAATATATGTTGTTTGGGTGGGGCTGGAGGAATGGCCAGTGCTAGGAGCATTTGCTGCTTTTCCAGAGGACCCAAGTTCAATTTCCAGCACCCATGTGGCAGCTAACAACTGTAACTCAAGTTAATGGGGAATCCAACACCCTTTTCTGACTTCTGACATGGGACATGCACATATGTATGCAGACAAGTACACACACACAGAACACGTTGAGTTCTGTCATTGTCTTTCTCGAGCAAATTGCTACAGTTCCACCTGTAACTGAACATTGTTCAAGTCCCCAGCTGCTAACTAGTGTTTCTTTTCTCCACTTTAGTCCACTATGTCAAAAAACTGCATCAAGCTTCTGTGTGAAGATCCTGTTTTTGCAGAGTATATTAAATGTATCCTAATGGATGAAAGAACTTTCCTAAATAACAATATTGTCTACACATTCATGACACATTTCCTTTTAAAGGTATGTATGTAGTTCTGAAATGCCTTTTCTGCTTAATTAATGTGTGCTTATTATGTTCGTCTTGAATTTTAAGACTTGTCCGTGCATGTGTGCATACACAAAATGTGTTCTTTTCTAGGTTCAAAGTCAAGTGTTTTCAGAAGCAAACTGTGCTAGTTTGATCAGCACTCTTATAACAAACTTGATAAATCAGTATCAAAACCTACAATCAGATTTCACCAGCCGTGTTGAAATTTCAAAAGCAAGTGCTTCCTTAAATGGGGTAAGAACTGTGCCAAGAAGTTCAAAACTCACCTTAAAATCAGCTCTTGTATGTGTCCTCTCTTTAACCATTATGACTGTTTAGAGGATCACATATGAAGAGAACTATTTCAATTAAGTGTTCATTATGCTATGTACACTTAAAGCACATACTTTTCCATTATTGAGAACATATAACCAAATGGCATTCGATATATTAAGGGCAACGAGACCAGTAAGAACTGATTATAGGCACACACTTATCATAGCACTTGAGAAGCAGTGGCAGGAAGATCACTGGCAATTTGGACACTAGCCTTAGAACACAAGTTCCAAGCCAATCAGGGTCAGCATGACTATCAAAAACAGAATAGGTCCCTTATCTCTGCTCTGTGTGTGAGAGAGAGGGAGGGGGGAAGAGGGAGAATTATCTGTGGCTCACAAGTAATCAGAACAGTCACACTTACGATTATAAAAGCAGCTAAGACTAGAGTATGTTGATTTATGTAGATTCTGACAGCCATAGAATGGAACATGTTGGAAACATGCAGACTTATCATTCAGCTGCAGGCCCCTAATGAGCAAGATACTTACAAGCTAAGCAGGGTTTTTTTGTTGTTTTTATTTTTATGGAGACATACACCAGAACTGAGCTTGAGAAACTATGACTCCTATGAAATAAAATCCAGATTTTATTTGAAATTACAGCATTATTTGAATCACTATGTAAGCCTAAGCTGCATTATTTGGTTTCTGTTCCAAGAGTCTTTATTCTTGCATACTTGACATAGGCTGTAATGTGCTAATTCTGGTTTTAGATTTTTTCTACATTGCCAGAGAGACCAGAATAGATTCCTGGGATATAAACATCTTCATTTAACTGTGAAGTTTTGTATAAATGTTGCCTTTAGGATTTGAACTCTTCCTGTCTGGGTTTCTGTAGGACCTGAGGGCACTTGCTTTGCTCCTGTCAGTACACACTCCCAAACAGTTAAACCCAGCTCTGATCCCAACTCTGCAAGAGCTTCTGAGCAAGTGTAGGACCTGTCTGCAGCAGAGACACTCACTCCAAGAGCAAGAAGCCAAAGAAAGAAAAACTAAAGGTCAGCTTTGTCAACTAAGTCATTGGCTGGGGCTGGGGCTGGAAGGATGATGACAAGCTGGAGGTATGGCTCAGTGGTTGCTCTTGGCTAGTATTGCAAGCCCTCAGCTTCGACCTCCAGTAGTACAAAAAAAGACTGAAACGAAACACTGGCTTCTCACAATTGTCCCCAGTAGGATTTTGATCTTTTGAGGAAGATTCTATTTTTATGTAATTTTTTCCCCCCCACAGATGATGAAGGGGCAACTCCTGTTAAAAGAAGGCGTGTGAGCAGTGATGAGGAGCACACTGTAGACAGCTGCATTGGCGACATAAAAACAGATACCAGGGAGGTCCTGACCCCCACTAGCACCTCAGACAATGAGACAAGAGACTCATCGATTATTGATCCAGGGACTGAGCAAGACCTTCCTTCCCCTGAAAATGGCTCTGTCAAAGAGTATCGGATGGAAGGCCTATCTTCGTTTTCAGAAGACGGGTCACATATCCGGTCGCAGCATGCAGAGGAACAGTCTAACAGTGGCAGGTTTGATGACTGTAAAGAGTTTAAAGACCTTCACTGTTCCAAGGATACTACACTAGCTGAAGACGAATCCGAATTCCCTTCTACTTCCATCTCCGCAGTTTTGTCTGACTTAGCTGATTTGAGAAGCTGTGATGGTCAAGCTTTGTCCTCCCAGGATCCCGAAGCTGCTTTATCACTCAGTTGTGGCCATTCCAGAGGCCTTAGTCACGCACAGCAACACGACATTTTAGATACCCTATGTAGGACCATTGAATCAACAATCCATGTGGTCACAAGGATATCTGGCAAAGGAAATCAAGCTGCTTCTTGACATTAGATGTGGCATGTCTACTTTCAAGTGCCCCTCCCCTTGCCGTTTGTCTAAATTTTGCTTATTTGTTTTGTGCTTCAGTTTGTCCAGTGCTCTCTGCTTGAATGGCAAGATAGATTTATAGGCTTAATTCTTGGTCAGGCAGAACTCCAGGTGAAAAAAACTTGCATCTTCTGTATACTTTCTAAAGGGCAATCAGATAATGGATATGTTTTATGTAATTAAGAGTTCACTGTAGTGGCTTTCATTTAATAAGGCTTTCTGGGAGAATCAGGGCTCTGACCCTGTACAATGTAATTTAAACTTACAGCATTTTTACTGTGTATAATATGGTGTCCTCTGTGCCAGTTTTGTACCTTAAAATAAGAGAGGCAGATTGCCTCTGATCGCTGTGGTTCTTATTATCAAAATTAAGTTTACTTGTATACGGAACAACCACAAGAAATTTGATTCTGTAAAGAATCCTCTTTAGCTGTGGCCTGGCAGTATATAAATGGTGCTTTATTTAACAGAATACCTGTGGAGGAAATAAAGCACACTTGATGTAAAAATAACTGTTTTATTTTTATTGAAATGACTGCCTCTTCTGTGTACTTAAACTGACTGTGATGCCTTTGTTACATAAGTTGTTTCAGTTCCCTCGGACGACAGCCAGCCCATGAGCAGACTGAAGACAGGAAGCATATAGCCTTCTGCTTTGCTGTTTGAGAAGTCCCTCAGCAGTCCAAAACAGGAACTCACCATGTGGATGTCTCACCAAGGAAAGCCAGAGAAGTGTACAATGCAGCCAACTAGCCTTCACCACAACAACACTCCTAAGAACTATACCTTGAAAACTGGAGTAGAATAAAAGAATAGTATAACATGCCATTTATTTGTCTTAAGCTTAAATCAACTGTAACAATGAAGTAGCATGTTGGGACCAGCTTTAGCTTGGGGAGCTGGACTTCACTTACTTTCCAGAAAGGAACACCCATGGAAGGTGAGACGATACCTGATTTTACTCAGTGCAGAGTCTAGAATACATCAAGCAATGCTTTTATATTCTATAGTTTCATGAATTTCATCCAATATAAATTAAATTAGGGACCTTGGGGGAGGAGACTTTGAGGAAGAAAGAAGAGGTAAGTAAACAGGCCAGGTTTCTGCTTACAAAAGGATGTCCTTATAAAACCTAACTAATTCAAGCATTCTGGGTGGTGAGCTGAAGTAAACCTTTTATTTCTTCAAAGTGCTGCTTCTGCCAACAGAATTTTGTATTCTCTTCTTTACAGACAGGAACTCCTTTACAATCCAATTGTAATTCTGTTTGCCCTGGAGCAGGCACAAAATTCAATGCAACTGTTGCATAGTGTTCTGGGGAAAAAAAACAGGAGCCTTATTATGATACCAAGAAGAAGAAACTGTATCCCAGCTTTAGTTTGCTGATACATATAAAGTGCACATAGCATACCTTCTGGCCAGTTCCTACACCTCCATTTCATGATGATCTTCCTGTTTGTTAACTGAAAACAAAGACAATTCTCAGAAAACGTTTATTGAAACTTGCACAACAGAAGAAACAAACCCTTTTCAAGTTAAATTCCTCTTAGTACTAGAACCAACGAGTAGCATACAATTTACACATCAATGTACACATCAAGGACAAAGCTATAGTAATAACTGGTAGCTACAGAACTGATTGAAAAGGCCACTGATACCTGGCAGTTTGGACCCTAATGACGTAGAATGCAGAGCTTGAAGTCTCCAAAACAATATGAGGCAGAATAGAGAGTGTTACGCTATTTTTGCAGAATTACTATCAAAGTAAGGCTTAGACTTTATCATTACTTATATATTTTTTTTCTTTTGTTCTACAGTGAACTTTATTAAAGAATTTGAGACTGAACTCATCAAAAGCTTTAAAACAATTAAAAATAATGAGTGAAAGGAGCAACAATTACCCCACATCACCACTGTAACCTTGTAGTTACTTACCAGTTCCACATATTCTCCAGTGATGTTCCCATCAAACATCTGGAATTTCCCTCCCTTTTCAGCTTCTAAGACAGCAGGAGATTTGGAAAATTTTTGCACCAACTAGCCAAACAAAAGACATGTTATTCTAACACATGCTGTCACCGTGTGCATGTGGTGAAGAATAGACCAGCATCTTATATGCTAGGTCTGCATTTTTCCAGTGGTGTGGTTTTGCTTTAATTTTGTTGGACATCAAAACTTACATAAAATCCCCCAACTGCTGATACAGCCCACAAGTGCTCATTGTTCCCTCAAGTTATACCAGTGTCCCTGAAGCCCTTCCTTCAAAAACAGACTTTGTTCTTTGTGACATGGCTACAAACCCCATTTGGTAGAGTAGCTCAGAGAGTTACTTACGTCCTTCACGGTGAAGATACTGTACAGCTGTTCTACTGTTGTGTCAAACAGCTCAGTCAAGTGCAAAGCTACAGTGGGAATCCTTACACCCAGTGCCACTGGAGAAGCCTGCACCTCAAGATGAGAAAGAGATTCAAGAGGATGGGGAGCATACCAGAAGAGAACCTCAGGATTCTCACAAGGACAATCCTACAAGTTGCACACTGCTGCCTCCACTCACATAATAACAGCATTAAAATTCTTTGCTCCAGCAGTGCTGACTTTTATCTAGGAGCCCTTTAAACACCTCTGATCTCAGTCCTGTATATAGGGACCCAGCACATGACAACAGGGTCAAAGATGACCAGACCATAAGGGTGTGAATTCCATGCATATATTCCTGCTCACCAATTCTAAATCCTATTGTCAGAACAGAATATTATTCCATCACAATATGAGCTTAAATGTCACTTGCTTTTGCTGGCTATGATGGCTCACACCTCTACTCCCAGCAGTCAGAAGTTTGAAGCAGAATCACCATAAGTCTAGGCTAATCTATCAACCAATGACTTAAAAATAATTTTGATGTTTAGTGTTCTCATCCATCAAGAATTAGAACCTCAGGCTAGAGGTGAGTTCTGTGGTAGGGAGCATGCCCAGCATGTGACAGCCCTCACACTTAACACAAAAAAGCAATCCCACAAAATGATGTCACTATCTTAAGGGGAAATGTGTAAATCAACACCCTTTCCTCATGTACAACCCAGTATCAAGAGGGTGTCTGGAAAGTCATTAAAGGCATCCTCACTAAACTTTAGCAACCAGGCTCATACCTGCAAAGAGTTCTCAGCCAGTGTCCTCTCAACAGTCCGTTCCTGGGTTGTTACAGCTCTTGTTGGTAAAATCATTCCTGCTGTAAATTCTATAAGTAAATAGGAAGATTTTGTTAACATACTTCCTTTTATCTAAACTAGCATTTTTCAAAAGAACATTTTGAAGCCTTGAAAATAACTCCATGTTCTTACATGTATTACTGGTACTTATTAGCACAGGCCCTTTATTCATGCTCCAATGCCTTGCTTTACCGCATTCCTCTAAAATGCTAATTTTTTTCACAAATTCTTTTCTAAATAGGTTGTACATGATTAACTGTTAGTAGTTTATGGTCTTGCCTACTCTGCACTACCCCTTAAAAGGTTATTCTCACCCAGTCTTCATGCCTGGGAGGTCTTGTGGGACTAGTGCTGACCCCAAACCTGTGTATGCCAATACCTGGACAGTCAGCAAGCAAGCTTCAAGGATGAGTTGCAGAGAAAGCCCTGCTGGCCACTGTGCCCAGCTCTCATCTCTAATATGAGAAAATAATAGTCTCACTTCCTACAATATAGGGATTATCTAGGTATTATCGATACCTGTAATATCTGTGGTCACTTTCATTCATACATTCATTCACTCAGCAAAGATTTATTAAGCACCTACTATGTGCCAGGCATTGTGCTAGATGCTGGAGATACAGCAGTGAACAAGAGAGACACCTTCCATGCCCTCATGGAGCATATAGTCTAGCAGGGAAGACAGACATTAAACAAGTAATTACACAAAAACTATCCCATTGGGGAGGGGGATTCTTTTTTGAACAAGGTCTCACTATATAGCCCAGCCTAGCCTCAAACAAAAATCATCCTCCTTCCTCAGCTTCCCAAATGCTGAGACATTAAGTGTGCCATCATGCCTGGCTCAGGAAACTGCTGACAAGTAGCGGTTATTAGTCTTACCCACAACTAGCTTCCAATACCCAGACTACAACTTATTCTGCAGTCTAAAGGTGTTTCGGGAGCCTGCCTTGGGAGTCCAGCCCTCATGCAAACCATAACTGGGTAAACAGCAAGGGACCCTGTGGTTCACAAGGGATGCCTTCTTTACCAGTCTTCAGTGCATTCAGGTACTCTCCAAGGGCCTCCCTGACCTTGGCGGTGCCTGTAGTTTTCATAAGATCCTTCAGTATATCCCCATCTCCTTTCCTTTTACTCACGTTCACCTACAAATCAGAAGAATAAAAACCTAAGAAAAAACTGATGAATGTATTCTTTAACACTGGAGCCTATTGAGAACTGAACTGTGGAAGACGAAGTCGTCGCAGTCACAGAGGAGTTAAGAATTTTTGAGTACTGGTCACCACGTGAGCGAACTGTGCAGAAGATGAACATTTAACTTGCTTTGAAATTGTCTAAGTACAGGAGTTTATAAATAAACTGCTTGTGGCTTTATCTAGAGAAGGTCCAGTATGGCAGCTACTTGTGGCTGAGCATTTGACAAGTGCCTGGTCTGAACTATGTCATAAAAACTAATACACCAGACTCCAAAGACTTAATACAGAAAAAAAGGTAACATACTTCATCAATTACATGTTAAAATCTTATTAACTCTCTACTTGATACTGAATTAAAATTTTCTAATTCTATCTGGTTCTTAATGTGGCTACTAGAGAAATTAAATTGATTATGTAAAGCAGCGCTTGTCTACAAACCCAAATCCATCACCCAAGAAAATCAAGTTCCCATATAACTTGACCTTGGGCCCTTGGAAGAGGAAAAATGGAAGAGGAAAGCAACAGAAAGGAGACAGGGATGCGATAAGTGGTCTGAATATTCTGATAGAAAAAAGGTGTTGGTCTGAAACTACAGCAGGTCCCTATAATTCTGGAGTGGGCTGCATCTAAATCTGGCTTTGGCTTGGCCAGATGCTACTGTTAAGGACAGACTTTTAGATCTGTTTAATATGCCACCAGGAAGCTGCACTGTTGACCCCTATGTTGGTGAGACTACAGCACCCGAGTGGAGCAAGCTAAGTCTGAAGCTGTATCAGACAGGTCCACTTTATAAGGCTGAGATAGGGCTTTGCCAGTGAGTGTCTCTAGCTTTGGAAATTACAGCTGCTATGCAGCAGCGACACTGAAGAGTCAAGCAGCATAGGAATGAGCCGGCTACTTGTGGGGGACAAGAAAGCCAGCAGGTCAAAAGTAAGTGGTTCATTAAGAACAATGAGGGAGTATAGCTAAGGGCTGAGAACTGTCACACCAAGGGGAAAAACAGTCACATTCAGCAAGTCACGCAAGTGGTGTGAGCACTTCCTAGCACATGTCTTGTCACATTTAAACTGAATACATCCCTGAAGGATAAATTAACTACACAGATGAGAAAGCCAGCTGCTGCAGTCAGGTACCTGCCCAGGTATCACACCTGGCCCTGGGTGTCTGAAGCTTCCTAGGGCTTCCTCCTTTCCCCACACCTCTGTTCCACCTCTTATACACCCAGAGTACAGTGGCAGACAGCCTCCACAATTCACACCTACACAATAGACCCACACAGCCAAGGGAGTAGTCTGCAAATGCCCACCACCTACAGCAGAAGCTTGACTAAAAAGGAGAACTCCAGCAGATACCTCAGTGTCATCAACATCATTCTCTTCAGAAAGACTGGGTATCTCAATCAGTCCCTTGTGTTTTGCGCCAGATCCTTTAACTGTACCTAAAATGAGCAAAATGGGCACAGTTAATAACTAGTTTTATTCAAAAGTCCTCTGCCTGACTGAATAGCCCACATGTGGCTCCAACCCTCTTACGCGGTGTTATGTTGATGTTCAGGCCACATCAGAGAACAACCAAGAAAGGGTGGCTGCATCAGCCAACATGGTACACAGCACTTGGTACACAAAGTGGCAGCCCTAACACAGGTTTCTCACCCATTTCCCTTGTCTTCCAGTTCTCTTTCCCACGTCAAGCAAAAAAAAGGCTATTTTGAGGGGAATAAGACAATAGAAGGCCCAAATGGGCAGAAAGGGACAGAAGGAAAATGAGCTCTGACCCCGGAAAGCTTCAAAAGCTGTGGCTTGGCAAAGTCTTGGTGAAGTTGGATTTCTTCCCACACTAAAGCCTCAATATCCTCAAAGACACAGTGGGCAGAGTCCTTGCAGCCAGCTCCTGGTTAGACCTGGAGGTCTCCTCTTGTTTGAACTACGTATCACTCTGCGTATCACTGGTTTGGGGAAGCAGAGAGTACTTAATTTTACTCAAAGTGAGTACCAGGCTCACAGGCAGGAATATGCACCTGGAATAACATTTAGAAATAGCCACACTGAGACACACTAAGCCACACTTAGGCATAATCTAAAGAAATTTCATTGCTACCACCCATAACAGGCTGACCTCCACTCCTTTATGAGCTGAGTTACACCACACAGGCATTAAAAATGACTGATTTTCTGAGGCCTGACCATATATGTAACAACTTCAAATGCTTGGAGGTTTGTTCTTATTTGTTGGTTGGTAAATCTAATACATTAACTTAATCCAGAATTCATGCCTTCTAGGGCCTGGAATACTTTTTTGTTTGTTTGAGACAAGGTTTCTCTGTGCAACAGTCCTGGCTGTTCTGGAACTTGTTCTGTAGCTTAACTAAATAAGCTGGCGAGGCTGGTCTCAAATTCACTGAGACCCGCATGCCTCTGCCTCCCAAGTGCTGGGACTGAAAACGTGTACCACCACTGCCCAGCTCTTGTTTATTTTTCAAAGCACAACACACACCACACTCATCATCTATTGAGAGGACAAAGTTGTAAGACATGGACCTGACTGCAGAAGGGTTGCAGACCAACTTGCAGTATATACAAGCTCTGGCCATCTTCCTCAGAGTTAGCGAACAATGGCAAACCCTTCTAATATCAGAAGAGCCCTCCCTCGGCTTGGACAGAGAGCCGAGGCTCCAGAAGTGCTACTCTGATTAGATCCTCTGAAGGGAGTGGATGTAAGAGACAGAAATGCCAAAATGCAGAGGTCAGCCCCAGATCCCCATCTACCTCTTCAACTTGAGATGCCCATGTGATTGGTGCTGACTTGCAAGAGGTGCCAAGGAGTAGAATAAGGGTGATAAGGTCCTTAGGACACTGGCCTGCCTACTTGCCTTTACTTCCTGCCCTTGCCCTTAGCAGCCATAGGTTCCATGGCTTCATGCCCACTTTGATCTCTTTACCCCACCCCCAAGAAACTGCCCAGGGACAATGAGCTTCAAGAGGTCTTATTCCACACACAGACAACAGGAGCACCAGTCAGCAGATTCAGCTCCATGATGGCCACTTCAGAGGCCATGATTCTGCCCTAAAGACTGTTTCCATGGCAGCAATAGATATTTCTTAACCCTCCTGGGTCTGAGGATTGTCTTGTCAGGCAAAAAAAAA
>LOEQ01001853.1:88037-98828 GCA_001685075.1 Bramus lutescens
CCCAGGGCTCGCACTAGCACTGGGTTTCTCTATCCCGAGAAGGCCCGTGGGCCGCGAGCGAGCTGCTCAGCTCTCTAAGCTCACCGCGGGGTTACTGAAGGAACACTTAACTTTATTCACGCAGTATTCTTCTAGAGACCGGCAAGGATTGTGCTTGCAAGCACATGGAATCAAGACAGTTCAATGAGAAGTTGGAAAGGACCTGGCTGTGCTTTGAAAAATTACAACGCTCAGACTGCTGAAGCGACGCTGTGACTCCCAAATCAAAATGACATTGTGAGTTCATCTGATCCTAGCAAAGCTTGGCCCAGCTGACCGAAGGCATCGGAGACTCAAGGGGTGATTGGCGGGTACTTTGCGGCTTTCTTTTTATCCAGATACGATTGCTCGTAATAAAACATTATTTGATAAGGTTTAGATAATCATTTGAATCATTTGAAAATAAGACTTCTGAGGCCATAAGCTGCTATAATCGGTAAAATGTGTAAACTCCAAAACTGTACAAGAGCTGATACCAATGGAAATAAATTCACTAAAACAAGTGCGACTCTAGGCTTGAGATACGCAGACGGCTGGATCCTGAAGCGCTCTTCAGGTCTGCAATTTCCCAGGTGCGTTTATAGATTGTGACAGTATTTGAGACCCTAAAGAGATTTTTTAACTGTCCAGAGTTAATCAATGTTTTTCTCCATTTTCAAGAAGCTGGTAAAGAAAAAGATTTTTTAAAAAAGAAGAAAACCCTTACATGACAGTAAGCCTGAAGACATTAGATCAAAGGCAAGAGGTGTGTCTGCAGACGTGAGAGACCTAACAGTCCTGGGCAGCAGACTGCAGTGAGCAGCCACGTCTCCATGACGTGGAGGGTGGAGCTTTAGACAGGCCAGCTAGATGCCGGCTGGAGGCAAAGGGGACATGTCCTCAAACTGTAATTATTTCGTGTAGACAACTGACCTAGCATTCTTGTCCTTGTCGGAACATGACCTTAATAACTGTTTGCACTGTGGATTTTTTAACGTTTTGTTTATTGGTTGTGTTTGTTTGCTCACACTAACGCGACGGCCACAGCACAGGCATGGAGATCGGAGAATAGCGGTCCACAGTCACGATGTCTGCAAGTCCAGTCCCGGGGATCCGTGTGGACCCCAGGGATGGGATAACGTCATTAAGCATATCTATACATATGCTTATGTATATATACATGTGTGTGTATATAATGCTTACATAAATATACTTAATATATAATACAATCTGGGTCTTGATTTTTAAGTGCTAGTGACAAAAAAGTAACTACATATTAATGAAAAGGCAAGTTCAGTATGTCTTTTTGAAAGTAATGACAATTTGTATGTGTCCGTGTGTTATATGCATGTGTATGCAAATAAGTGTGCAGGTCTAAGACGTGCCTATACATGTAAATGGGGAGACCAGAGCAAAGGGCCTTCCTCTCCCTTTCCCTTCTTTTTTTTTTTGTTTTACAAATTTCAAGATGTTATTTTTTTTCTGCTGTGTAGGACTCCGTTGTGTAAATGTATCACATTTTCCTTATCCATTCTTCTGTTGAGGGGCACTTAGGTTGTTTCCAGGTTCTGGCTATGACAAACAATGTTGCTATGAACATATTTGAACACATGTCCTTGTAGCACGATTGAGCGTCCTTTGGATATATACCCAAAGTAGTATTGCTGGTAGTTTCCCAATTTTCTGAGAAATCGCCACACTGACATCCAAAGGGGTTGTACCAGCTTGCATTCCCACTAGCAATGCAGAAGTGTTCCCTTTWCCCCACAWCCTCTCCARCATAAGTTGTCATCAGTGTTTTTGATCTTGACCATTCTTACAGGTGTAAGATGGATGTCAGAGTTGTTTTGATTTGCATTTCTCTAATGAATAAGGATGTTGAACATTTCCTTAAGTGTCTTTCAGCCATTTTAGATATAAATGCAGAAAAAACCCACCCATACACATAAAATATTTTAATGTTTTTACATTTTTATCTGTATTGTTTTAATTATGTGCATGTAGGGTGGGGATATGTGCACATGAATGTAAGTGCCCATGGAGGCCAATGGTGTTAGATCCTCTAGCGCAGGGTCACAGGCAGTTGTGAGCCACCCACTGTGGGTGCTGGGAATCGAAACTCAGGCTCTTAACCACTCAGCCATCTCTCTATTCCCCCAAAATAATTTTTTTAAAAAACAAAACAAAAAAACTATTATTTACATTTGGGGTCATGAGTGTGAAGGCCAGAAGTTAGTCTCCTAGAGTCTGTTCTCTCCAGCCTGTGGGTCCCCAAGACCAAACGCAGGGCATCATGTTTGGGGGCAAGCATCTTCATCCATGGAGTCATCTCACTACCAGTACGATACAACCCCCACACAACCCCCACAACCTGGGAAACCAGACATGCCTGGTTTCTTTTAATAAGCTATGCAAGACTTGACGGACAGTCTAGGTTTCTGTAGTGAACCACTTCTATACAGAAACCTGGGGTTTGTACAGGCTGTGATTCCTGGAACATCCCAGATGGCTCGAACACATGCAGCCACATGATTACAGGTGGCAAGTTGGCACCTGCTGACATAAATGAGTGTACAAAGTCAATAATATAAACCGTCAACCTGCAAGCTTTCCTGTACCAACTCATCCCTGTGTGTAGGCTCAGTCTCTTCAGTATTAGGCTATAGAAGAAGCCACAAAAATATCTTGTTGTATCAGAATATTAGCCAATTATATATTATCCTCCCCCCTTTTTGAATAGTTTTATATTACTTAAGGATAAGTAGTTCTATCCTTAGAATGCAAATAGTTTTTAAATTTCAGTGCCTACTTCTAATTTCAGCACAGTGACTCTGAGTTCTTGTTCAGCCTGGGCTACAGGATTGAAATGCAGTTTCAAAATTTATAAATTTTAAAAAGAGAGTGTTCCTTGGGCTGGAGAGATGGCTTAGCAGTTAAGAGCACTGATTGCTCTTCCAACAGACCTGAGTTCAATTCCCAGCACCCATATGGCAGCTCACAACTGTCTATAACTCCAGTTCCAGGGGACGCTCTTCTGGCCTCAGCAGACAGCAGCCACATGTGTGGTACACAGACATGCAAGCAAAATACCACATACAAAAAACAAATTATTAAAAAAAAAGTGTTGCCCCAGGTGACCAACAGACACTCTCACTGGGAATTTGGAGACTGGCTGCAATTCCATGTCACGGCAGACCTGCTAGCTAGCCGTCCTGGGGAGTCACTGTAGGCTTTTCCTGCTATAATTCCGATGCCCACACATGCCTCATTCATGCCCACCAAAGACTGCGGAAGCAACATCTGCCCCAAGCACACAGCCCTGCAGCCCAGAGCCTCCTGTTGGCGACGATGCGTTCCCCTCTCCTGCTTGTGTGCTGTAGCACACCACTACAGTTGGTACCAGGAAAACTGTTTGTGTGACTGGATGAATGTTTCTCAATGTTTGTGCATTCCAACATGTTAATAGACTATAAAGTCTGCCTAGGAAATATGAAAGATCGTTTTTTATTTTTGTTTTTTAGATAATGTTTATGTGTTGGGCGAGTGCGAAGGTCAAGAGAGAACCTGCAAGAGTTGTCCTTCTACCGTATGGGTTCTCTGGAGCTGAAATCAGCTCACCAGGCTTTGCAGCTGCATCCTCACCAGCGGCCATCGCTTTTTCATTGTGACAGAAAAGATTTTAAAGGATAAGGGTGGTTATTTCTTTTCAAAAAAAGATGTATTTTTGTGTTTAACCACATGTATATGAGTGCTCCAGAGCCATTGGGTTACCTAGAGCTGAAGTTACAGGCAGTTGTGAGCATCTCCCATGGGATCAGAGCTCAGACGAGACCAGTGGCATTCTTAGCCACTGAGCCCTCTCCAGCCCCCAAATATCATTTCTTTGTTTAATAAGTGTTATTTATTCATTTAGTTATTTATTTGATTTTTCGAGACAGGGTTTCTCTGTAGCTTTGGAGCCTGTCCTGGAACTAGGTCTGTAGACCAGGCCTTAAACTCACAGAGATCTGCCTGCCTCTGCCTCCTGAATGCTGGGATTAAAGGCATGCCCTACCACCACCTTAATAAACTTTATTTATATGATGGGTGTTTTGCCTACATGTAACATGTAAGTTTATGTACCATCTGCATGCAATGGCCACAGAAGCCAGAAGAGGGCACTGGATCCTCTGGTACTGGCAGTAAGGGCAGTTGTGAACTGTCATGTGGGTTTTGTGAACTGTCATGTGGGTGTTTGGGAATCAAACCCAGGTCCTCTGGAAGAGCAGTCAGTGCTCTTAACTGCTGAGGCATCTCTCCAGACCCCAAGACACTGTTTCTTAAGGGGTGTGTGTGTGTGTGTGTGTGTAGTGTGGGTTTTTGTTGTTGTTTAAGTTTGAGGCCAGGCATTGTGATACACACTTGGAGTCCCTGCCTACTAAAGCAGGAGGGTCCCTTCAGCCCACATTGATTGGTGTACAGTTAGGTGATATGACCCAGCCCCCATCTCAGACAGACCCGTCAAACGAAGCGGTGTGGAAACCTGTCTGCACCACCTGTCGCAAACACAAGGCAGGACAGTCCAGAACCAACGCTCTCCTCCCCTGCGTGTTCTCGCTGTCCTGACTCGCTCTCTGCTGCTGTGAGGAAAATGTGATGGAACAATAAGCAAAGCCAGCTTAGGAAAGATGGGCTTTGTTCAGCTTTCAGGTACAGCAACTACTTGAAGGAAGCTGAGGCAAGACCTCCAGGCAGGAAGCTGGAGGCCAGAGCTGAAGCAGAGACCAAGGAGGAGGCTGCTTACCGGCTTGATCGTTTCTCGGCCTCAGACCATCTGCCCAGGACTGGCACCACCCGCTGTAGGCAGGGCACTCCCACATCAATCAATAATCAAGGAAATGTCCCACTGGCATAGCCACAGGCCAGTCTGATGGAGGCGATTCCTCACTNTCTTTTAGTTTGTGTCAAGTTGACAATCAGCACCCTTACACAACAGTGCCACAGGTCCCGGTGTTCACCTGTTCCTAAGAGTAGAAGGTGACATTTGCTGAAGGAACATGAAAGAGACCTGGGCAGACAAACTTGACGGGGAGGGGGGGGAGCAGGTGTGGATGTGTGGGTACAGCATGGTGGGGGGATTTGAGTGCAGGCAGACCATGGGAAGGAAGTCCTCCTGCACCATCAGAGAAGCATGGCTGCTTCTGCAGCCCTGGCGTGAATCCCTGTTTGCCGCTCCCATTGACTAGTTGAGTGAGTGCCGGGGATCATCTTCATCTCTTCTTCACCTCTGAAAAGGGGGTAGTGTGACCTGCCTTCTGTGGGTCAGAGTTGACTGCTGGCAGCTGGACACAGAAGCACGTCTGCCATATATGTGGAGTTACATATATGTGGAGTTACATATATGTGGAGCTACAGAGGATTAGCAAGTCATAAAGTCAAGGCCTGGGGTCTTGTCCCCTTGCTCTCAGGAGCATGACACGGCCCATCCCTAAAGATAAGCTCAGACTTCCTGTGGAAAGTGGCATTAGAGGAACTTTTGTTTTCATTTTTAGTATTGATCTTTACTTTTTATCTGTGCTTTTATTTATGGGTATTTGTGTGTAGACAAATGTCTCCCAGTCCCTGGAAACTGGAGTTTATGGAATTGGGATACATCCCACCCAGTCTGAAACTGAACTGGTGGCCTCCAAAAGAACACATGTTCCCAACTGCCTAGCCGTCTTCTCCGGCCCAGTTTTCAGTGACTGATGCATTTTTATTTTATTTTTTTTTATGTTTTCTGCCCTTCATCAAGATCCAACATGGCATTTAAAGTTTAAGTCAACATGGCCACATTCCAATCTGCAGAAAAAGAGAAAGGCAAGAAACTGTACAGCTGCGGCCCATCACTCAGCTGAGCGCAGCACCAGTGCAGCCAACGGGGCCATGTGATGATGCCGCAGGGAGTGAGGTTTCATTTGTGTGTTAGTAAATAAAGCTTGCCTGAAGACCAGAGAGTAAAACAGCCACACTAGGCCCGNCCACACTAGGCCCGGCAGTGGTGGCTCACACCTTTCATCCCAGCAGTCACACTAGTTAGCCATAGAGGCCGGGCGGTGGTGGCGCACATCTTTGATCCCAGCGCTAGAGAGGAATATAAGGCAGGATGAGACAGAACTGTCTCTTAGTCTGAAGATTTCATAGAGGGAAGAGCTCTCTAGTGGCTTGGCTGCTTTGCTTTTCTGATCTTTAGGTTGGACCCCAATATTTGTCTCTGGGTTTTTATTATTTGTGCTCCAACCAGGTGTAAGGAAAAAATGGAAGCCATGTCAGCCATGTGCAGGGCTAGCATTTGGGAATTCTGTTACCAAGAACAGTGGCTATTTGGAATAACAATATCTGGTACTCAGCCACATCTGTGCTGTGATGAGCAAGTAATTGCTCCAATAAAGATCTCAGACGATTTCCAGGCACATGGGAAGTTCCTACTGAAGGCTGCTATATTATATGCCCTCCCATCAGCCCTGCCTCCTTTACCCTCGTCAAACAGAAGCCATCAAATTTTCTTTACTAAATTGACACTTCTAGATTCCCAGCTAAGCCAAGGCCACAGCTACCCATCAGTGGAGTCTCCCTAAGCCGTAGTCACAGACACTCATTAGTGGAGTCCCCCTAAGCTACGACCATGGCTACCCATTATAAGCTACGACCATGGCTACCCATCAGTGGAGCCCCACATTTTGTAGGAACGGGTCTGCTCTGGTATTCTTGTTAGGCTCAATCATTGAGTAAGAAAACCCTGGAATGGAGTCAGTGCTTAAATTATAGAAAATAAAGCATGGAATTACCACACTTCCAGTGTTTAATTNATGGGGGTCTGCACCCACCCCTCAGCCACTCCTCTGCCAGGAGACTGCACAGGCATCTATCTCTTCTTCCATGACACCCACTCAACTTTTTACATTACTACTTCTGAGAGGGTACCGTTGAGGCTTCTGTCACAAGAGACTGACATTTCACCTGGCCCCCTTAGCAGGTTGGAAACTCATTTCTTTCACATATGACAATTTGGCTAATGGCTCAGGCCTGTCTGGACTCTCAGAAACTAAATGTTGCTCTCCCATTTTTAAGAGATTTTAAAAAGTGACTTGGGGCTGGAGAGATGGCTCAGTGAACCGAGGAGATGCCTAAACTGGCAAAGGATTTGCCAAACTTGCATAAGGACCGGGGTCCGATCCCAGCACCCCCATAAGAAGTTACATGTGGCTGTGTATGTCTGTAATTTCAAAGCTGGGGGGTGGGGGATGACAGAGACAGGCAGTTCCTGAGATTCCTTGGCCCGCCAGCAGCCTAGGAGAATCATCAAACTCTAGGTTCAAGAACGACTCTGCCTCAAAATAAAAGGCGCGATGCTGGTGTGGGGGTGCACACCTTGAGTCCCAAATCTTGGAGGCCAGAGTTCTCTTCAGTTCAGTCTTTGCTGGTTCTGAGAATCTTGCTGGTTCAATCACAACTCAGCAAGGTTCACTAAGGTCTGGTCTAGCCTTTGCAGGCCCACACCTGGGGCTTCCCCAGTGCTGGACTCTGCCCTGCCCACAGACAGCTCTTGCTCTCCTAGCATGCCAAGTCCTTCCGTTTACAGGACCTCTGCCTGGTGGGCACTCGTCACCCCAGCTTCCATTCCCAAGGCTTTATTCAAATATTTCTTCCTCACAGGGGCTGGAGAGATGGTTCAGCAGTTGTGAGCATTGACTGCTTGTCCAGAAGACTGAGGTTCGACACCCCCCCAGCACCCATATGGCGGCTCACAACAATCTGTAACTCCAGTCTGTCTTTATGATCTCCACCAGGCATGCACACGTCACACAGACATAGATTCAAGCAAAACACCCATACTCACAAAAGTAGTAAAATCAAAACCAGATTTTTTTTTCTCTGCAAAACTTCCTCAGTGACTCCCTCACCTCTCAAAGCCACACTCGGTCCATCAGCACACGTTAGCGTAAACTGGGGAAACAGGTTGCTGTGCTAAAAGGAGGCTCTCCGCTGATCCTAGTACCTACATAAAAGCCATGCCTGTGATCTCTGCAATGTGGGGACAGAGACAGGGGGATCCCTCTGGGCCTCTAGGGAGAGCCAGATCTCAGGGAGAGGAGGGACTGGGAGCTAATGCTGGCATGCAGCGTTCCAGTTTAATCAGATGATTTCTGTGAACAGATGGGGATGACTGTACAAAAATGTAAATGAATTTACCACTGCGGAGTAAGATGTATAATAAAAGTCAAAATTTTAGTGTCAGTTTTAGGTAAAATACTAAAATGTTGAGAACAGATAATCTGAATATTTCTACACACTGCTCCTCCCAGCCCAGGTCATTTAATCCACCCCCTACGGTGCTTCTACCTCGCTTGGAGCCCTCTCAGCCATCTGGCTACTCAGTACATCCTAGTTGCCCCCCCACTCTCCCGAGAGCAGCCCTTAGCTCTAAGCAGCAAACGTTCCACACAGACGTGTCTGGGGCGAGTCTGTTAAGTTTGGTCTCTTTGCATTGCATGCTATTCAGCACCCACATACATAGCCCTCGCTCCATCATCACCGTTCATTTACCCCAGGCCAGAAAGATGCGTGGCGCCCCGGAGCCAGGGCTGCGCTCTGGTTTTTGTCTGTAATACCCTGACGCATTTTGCTCACGTTTACTGCAGCCCTCTGAAGGTGGTCATTCTGGACCAGACTGCCACATTCCACACACGTTTGGACATCACGTTTTTATCATTTGCTAGAGATAGAGTCTTGCTGGTCTTAACACTCTTAGACTCAAGTAACCTCCTGGTCTCCCAAGTAGCTGATGATACAGGTATGTATCACTATGTCAGATTTAAATGACAGAAATCAAGAGTGGCTTAATTCTACGATTTGCCAAATTTAGCAGTATGTTTTATTGGCAGCAGTTGGTTTTTCGACCCAATCTTATAATGCAATGGTCAGTACAAGCAGTTTTGGATTGCATCCAATGCACAGAGGACCCCAGACCTTGTTATCAGGGCTCCCATGATGACAGCTGCAGGGGTATCTGATCACGAATGCCTGTGATCAAAGCATCCAGAGTCGGTGTCCTAAAACCCCACACAAACACGACACTCACTGCTGTAGTAGTAGACAGACATTTAAGGACATTTATTATAGTCAACTTACCAAACTCAGATTTGCTTTTTAAAAACTATATTTGAGCTCAGTATTTTACGTACAAAGTTTTGCACAGTTCACTTCTTTCCAACAGAGGTAAAATATCGCCTGTTTGCTCTTTTCCCATCATTCCGCTGCTCTGACGTGACCCTGTCATGTCAATCCAGTGCTAGTCAAAGGTTGCACTTCTCTCTCCAGCAGCCTTTCCCGCGCTTCACTTTCTCTCTTTATGTTCGAGGTCTGGAGTATTCATTTCCAAGATCCACAACAATCACCTCCTTAGAAAACGTCCCTCCTTTCAGAGGTCTTTTTTTGGCTTTCAATAACTGAAGGAGTTAAGGTGACATGCGTGGGTGTTCTCTCTGCAATCTCACCCTGCAATGAGAACGGGACAGACCATAGAAATGACCGACCTGAAGCCCATTTCAAACACAAGGAGTCATGCTTTAAAGCATTCAAAGGCACATTGTGAAGGAAAAATAGAAAAAGTATTTTCGAATGGTAGAGGCGGCAGTGATGATCCACCATGTGTGGCTGCCAGATGCCCGCAGCTAAAGAAACCTGGACTAGTCTGGCCTAATTTGATGGCATAGAGTCAAAGCTGAGAGCAATATGGGCCCATATTCTGTCTCCGATAGGGTATGGAGCTAGGTGGGAGCTCGTGAAGGTTCTGGAAGTGTTCGTGTACCAATGCCAAGGATCCCAAGATCGCAGCAAGGACAGCGGGCTGGTCCTGTGCTCAGCAGCAGTGGGGCAGCAGACACACATCTCAGTTTTCCATGTATCATGAAGTTTAGATCCTAGATAGCTTACAGGGACTTTTATAGCTCTAAGATCCCAGGAGTGTAAGAAAAACAAAATGAAGGGAAATGTTAAGAAAAATAGGAATATAAGAATGAAAGATGAGGGGCTGGAGAGATGGTTCAGCGGTTAAGAGCGCTGCCGGCCATACCAGAAGTCCCGAGTTCAATTCCTAGTAACCACGTGCTGCCTTACAACCATCTGTAATGAGATCTGGTGCCCTTTTCTGGCCTGCAGGCACACACAGAGGCAGAAGATTATATATATAATAAATAAATAATTTTTTTTAAAAAATGAAAGATGAAAACAAATGCCTCCAGACAATGCCATATCTAATTATTGTCTCTAAATGGGTGACTCTCCTCATCAAACCTAAATAACCCCTGAGAGCAGAACACACGCCACCTTGTAAGTGGTTTCTCTAACATTTGCAGACTCGAATATCTGTCTGTTTTTGTCCTCTTCTGATTCGATGTTCTCTCCTAAGTGTGGGGCCGTGGCTTCCTTACTCTGTCTTTGGAGAAGAATGCCAGGTCTCACTGGCATGTCCATGTTTACGAAGTGCAGTAGGACCCTGGAAAAATCAACAGTTTTTTAAAATTCATGCATCTTAGTCAACATTACCACGTATAGAAATGGCTAGCATACCCAGATGTACTTTATTTGGGGGGGTGTGCTTGTCTGATTGGATGTATACAGAGGTCAGAGGTTGTTAGTTGTCATCTGATGTCACTTATTCCCCTTGTGGTTTGGGGCCATTCACTGAATCTGAAGCTCCATCTGGGCTGGCTGGGATCTGCCTGTCTCTGCCCCCAGCTGGGGTTGCAGCCA
>LOEQ01001853.1:115204-127375 GCA_001685075.1 Bramus lutescens
TCAGCGTGTATCCCTGGGCCATGGGATAGGACTGGGCTTAGAATCGTCAGCGTGTATCCCTGGCCATGGGATAGGACTGGGCTTAGAATCGTCAGCGTGTATCCCTGGGCCATGGGATAGGACTGACTGGGTTTAGAATCGTGAGTGTGTATACCTGGGTCAGAACTTACAATTCTGGCCAGAATTAATTAGGTCAAACCACTCCTGCCTCCAGGTTCCTGTCTAGAGTTCCAGCCCTGCCTTCCCTCAGGAGTGCGACCTGTGAGCTGTGGGAGGACAGATACCATGTCCTCCCCATGTTTATGGTCATGTTTGTCACAACAATAAACTCTAAAGCAGGTGAGAGCAGGTGTTTTAGGGTCCTTAACCTGTATCCTGTTTCTTCTGGACCTGTGCTCTCCTATGAACCGTCTTTCCCTTCTGGATTTTTGAGAGGGGGGGTCACTGTGGCCAAGCAGGTGCAGAACTCAGTATAGCCCAGGGTGGCCTCCGGCTCTACGATTCTTCTGCTTCAGCTGGGATCACAGATGTGCCGGAGCAGCTGGGATTACAGGTGTGCTGGAGCAGCTTTCCATTAGGCTTTGTCTCTTCTGGTATTTTCACTTACTGCCTGCTTGTCTTCAGTAGTGAAAAGAGTGTACTTTTGCCCAGTTCTCTGGTCCAGGTGGACTTTATCCTACTTAGCACACAGAGTCTGCCATGACCCACATCTTTTCTGAATGCCAGATTCAGCTGTCTGGGTCTGTTTATTAGAAGCTGTCCTGGGGTGAGATGCCGACTCTGTAACACACTACATTATGTTCTCGAGCTTGTCTCAGGGATCTGTCAGTCATACAGGTTGTGTTTGACTTTGCTTTCTTTTTCAGATATTCAAAAGTTCATTTTAAAAATTACTTTCATTACAATTTTAAAATTTTGAGAAATCTTTCTATCACCCAGAGGCTCATGTGTGCAGCAGAGCACATCTAAGAACATTGAAGAACGATAGCACCACGGGCATCTCTCCAGCTTCCCAGGGTAGTGCCATCCTCGAGGAGCTGTGTGCTTAGTAAGACAGTCTTAAGTCCAAATTTATACCTTGGTTCCTCCACTTAAGACCAATGAAAATGACATAGCCCAACAAAGGAACAATGGTTCCTGCCTGACGTGGCTGGGGTCCCAATTGTCCACCTCTAATGAAGGTTTTCCTTCCCTGGGATGTTTCCCCACAGGGACCCCTCATTCTCTATCTCCTTTTGTAGAGTTAACCTGAAGTTTCTTGGTCAGAGCATGACACTGGGGGCTAACCTCTAATGTTTAAAGCCGGGGCTCAGGTGAGACGGAACTCAACGGAAAGATTCCCTGATGCTCACGGAGCAGCCAGTCCCCAGACAGTCACAAGCCTGGGGTACACCTCACTCACATGCTGTGTTCTCATTCTGACCTGGAACGAGAATTCAGGAAATGCTCCCAACAGATGCCCTGAGCATGGAGTGGCCTGTCAGCAGGACAGAGCTCGGGCACCGCTTCCCAGCTGCAGGCCTGCAGTCACGAGGAAGACATTGTGTTTCCTTTCGCTAGGCTTAAGCACAAGTCTCGATCATGTCTCCGTCGCCAGCCGCCATTCAGTTTAGACTGTGCAGCATTCTCTTTCTTTAGATGGGGTTCACTCTAGCCCAGGCTGCCCTGCAGCTTACTGTGTAGCTGAGGCTGGTTTTGTAGTAATCCCTGTCCTAGCCTCCCAGAGGTGCAGACTCAGACATTACACATTCATCCCTGCTGGGCTAGTCTGTCCCTCGTCACCAAACCGAATTTTCTTTAACGGTTCTAATACATTATTTTTTTCCATGTGAACATATATTCATTTAGGTACCAGAAGAAAATGAGAACTTATTTTTAAAGTGTTTTATTACATGTGTATTTAGTGTGTGCATGTTTGTGTGTCATGACACAGAAGTCGGGGCCAGAGGATAACCTGGAGTCAGTTCTCGGGGTCGACTCAGGCCATCAGGCTTGGTGCCAGGAGCCTTTACCCACTGAGCCACTTCAGAGGTCTGAAAAATTCAGAATGTATTAGAATCACACCTCTGGAAGTTCCTCCTCTGAGCTTCTAGGCTCCAATGATTCCAACTGCTTTCTTTTGTTAGTTCAGCTTTTACCTCAACATCTCCTTTAGTTTAACACATTTCTTTATGTCTTTTTAGCCAGTTCCTTTTATGGTAAAACCTCTCTTAGAATCCTGGCATAGTTTTTGCTTCCCTCCTATGGTCTGTTCACACTCTATTATATAAACAGCATAAACTACTAAGAAGATGAACTACTAACATAGATAAGGTGGCTGCATGCTGAAAGGCATTTATAAAGTGTCGGCAACCCAGAACTAAATAGTGGCGTTAGACTGCTCACTGGTTATGAGCACTTGCTGTTCTTGCAAGGGACTGGATTTGGTTCCCTCCCAGCTCTTAGGTCAGGGACTCACAGTTTCCCGTAACTCCAGCTCTAGGGGAATCACACGCCCTTTTCTTGCCGCTGTGGGTACTGCACACACATGCATACACTCGCACACAGAAATAAATACATCCTAATGAATCTACCACATGCCCAGACAGAGAAATGAATTCAACCAAAGAACCCCGACAGAGCACACACGTGCACAGACACATCCTGTGACAGGCATGTCTGCCAGCCACTGTGAAGGGAGTCAGGGACGGTGCCAGAACAGCTCTGTAAACAGAGGAAAGAATTAGGTCTCTACTTCACACCAAACACAACACAAGACCCAAGATAATCTCATCAGGTCTAGTAACAGCCTCCTGACTGCATTCCACCTAAATGTGAAAAAGATAAATCTCAAAACTTCTAAAAGTAAACATTACAGTAAATATCAGGAACAAAAATGGCTTCTTAAAGAGATGGAATCATAAAGCGGAGAAGTTAATATATTTAATTATAGTCTAAATTAACTTCCTCCAGGTATGTTGGCTCATGCCTATAAAAATGATTTTGAAGGTCAAGACCCATTGCGGGGTAGAGTGGCACATACCTTTAATCCCAGCATTCGAGAGGCAGAAGCAGGTAGATGTTTGAGTTTGAGGCCAGCCTGATCTACAGAGTAAGTTCCAGAATAGCCAGGGCTACACAGTGAGATTCTGCCTCGAAAACAAACAAACACATAAACAGGAGAGCTCTGTGAGTGAGTTCTAGGCTTATCCTGGGATACCATCTCAAAACATGGAAACTAAACAAAAACGGAGAAAAAAAAAACCTTCTATGAATCGTTAACAACCTTAAACAAAATGGAAAGAAATACCAGGTTTTGAAAGATACAGGTATTTATAATCCATATTACTAATAAAGGGTCAGCATGCACACAGACCACACGTAGACATATAGGAAGCCTTAACACTCAGTAGGAAAACAGATGCTCTTTAGACCTTAACACATCTGTCCCATCCAAGACCTAGCTGTTATCAATTTGATAGTATTAAGAAATGTTTTTGTGTTGATTTTTTTTTAAGGGAGAGTCTAACTATGTAGACCAGGCCGGCTTCAAATTTGCCATCCTCCTGCCTCAGTGCTGAGATTAGAGGTATGCGCTTCCTCGTCCAGCTTTCTGGTCCTAACAGAGACATTAGCTAGCACTGGCTGAGCTCGCCTTCCACATTCTCCTGCGTGAGGACGCAATTCAGGGGCCCTCACTAGACAGCACGAGCTTATCTTAGTTTTTGGCTTCTAGTGCTAAGAGAAATAAATCTCTTTCTTAATAAATTAGCTTATGGCATTGTTATTAGCTGCACAAACGGATTAAGAATGAGAAGAAACCCAAGTGGCCAATAAACATACAAGCATACACTTAACCTCCCTAAGTAAGTCACCAAACAAAAAATGATACTAGTCCACTTTCTCTGGACTAGTGAGAACTGCAGTTTGTCAGGACCTGTGGTATTTGTAATAAACTTACAAACAGTAGCACCCAAGGGGAGGAATGGGAACCATGAAGTTAAGACCAGCTCAATTAAAGTGAAAGTGTATTTCTATGCAGGGACTTCATGGACTGCAGCAGAGCCTGGTAAGTGTCTTTCCCTTGCTTTAGTAAGTCAATGTCGGAGGGAGCCTTCATCCCTGCCCCTTAGTGACCACGATGAGCAGAGCTTCAACACAGACTAAGCCTCTGCACTACACTGCTGAGATTCTGTGTTATTATTGCAACAGGACCATCCTGACTGGCAGAACTGCTGGTGGCTGGGCAAACAAGGGCATCAGGTGCTGCTGGTAGGCGCCCATGCTGGAACAACTCAGGAGGAAAACTTGACAAATTCCTGATGTGCAAATCCATCAGCTAATATATTCATAAAAAGAATTTTCAGAGGTTTTTACTGGAATGTTAAGGGGAAGAAACTGAAGCTAGGTGTGGCAGCACATGTCTGTGATCCCAGCATCCCAGAGACTGAGACAGGAGGAGCGTGGGTTAGAAGCCAGCCTGGGCCACATAATAAGACACTATTTAAAAAGAATAAAACCAAAAACAAGCCCGAAATATAACATCAACGTTTACTGACAAGAAACAGATACATGTGTTTTAGGAGATCGCTAAAGTAGACTACTACTGAGTGAATACGTTTCAGCTACCTGTATCAAGATGTAGTCCTCTAAAAGGTATACTTTCGGATCTATGTAAGGATGTGTGCAGTATGAGGTCATTACATGAAGGTTGCACACACCATTCTGTTGTGGATGCAAAATATGGAGTCACATAATGACAGGCATCAGTGCAGTAACTAGAAAATTCAGTGAAAGGTTTACTTCTGGGAGGGAAGAGGTAAAAGATTATCTGTGACAGGACGGGTGTGTGGGGATGTTTTATTTCTACTATAATCTCAAATGCTGTTCTCTTGCATATTTATTCCTGATGTAAAATAATTCAGACAGATGACTACATTTCTTACTAAAGAATTAATTTTGTTAATTTATTAAATTAGAGAAAATATATTAACCATATGTAGGAATAGAGTTTCAAACAATCAACGATGTCACTCAAAATTAACCTGTAAACTGCCGTGTTTGTTTGGGCTGTTCCTTACACACACAGAGCAGTTCTAACCGAGCTGGGGACTGCTGGCCTGCATCAACGTCCTGGAACAGAACAAGGCCAAGAGCCAGGAGGTAGGCAAGGCAGGCCTTGAGCACAGCACCACCCTCCTGATGGCAGAACCCACAGGACCAAATCTTCTCCATAGTCTGATAAAGCAGTCTTTCTGAGGGCTCACTGTTAGGTTGGAAGCGCCACCTCAGCCCCTCTCCATTTCAAGCCCCCTCCTCTGGGAGTTGCCTCAGTCCAGAGTCTACCTCCGGGAAAGCCCGCCAAAGGGTGACCCCTCCCCAGGGAGGGTCCAGATCACTCCCTCCCACAGACTATTTTAACTGCCTGTAGAGAAGGAACATGTGGTCCTTCTGGTTCTCTTCCCCCTCTCTGTGTTTCCCCGGGAGTGTTGGCATCCATTAAACCTGGACTTCTTCTTATTCTGTTTGATTTGGTCTGATGTGGATTGCTGCGTCGGCGGAGAGGTTTGTCGGGCCAGAAAAACTTAACACTTACTACGTGTCAGGCTGCACATCCAAGTGTGCTATACACACTGATGGCTAGTGACAGTGTCACTGAGTACGCTGCAAAATCATGTATGTGTATTACTGCCCTTAGACAAGTTGCCATCTGTGGGTCTGTTTACCCATAAAGAAGTAGGTAAGAATATTGTCCTGTGCACGATGGTGATGCACATGAGCACTTTGCTCACACTCACTCCCACTCACACCCACCCACCCATATTCTTTTGTCTATTTTGACCTCTGGAAGACAATTTGCTGCCTGTGTCTGGCTGGCTGAGCACTGTATTTGCGCTCAGGGCTCCTGGGCGGGTCTTAGCGGGGTTCCTCATGAGTGATGGGCCACCCTTCTCAAGACTGTCAGCAAAGTTAGTATACTTGTGTTTGTGCATGCATGCACATGCTGACGTCTGTGGAACTTCTTAGCTGTGCTGTTTTTGTCCACTTTCCACTCTGATCTTTCCTTTCCCACACTCGTTACCAGAACCTGGTCGGACTCAAAGCATCACTCCGAGATTCTGCTGGTTCATTTTAAATATGTGTGTGTGTTGCACAGGTGTGTGACAGCATACACGTGTGCAGATGTGTGGAAGTTAGGCTCCATCCACCTTGTTTTTCAAGACAAAGTCTCTCAATGGAAGGCTAGCTTGACAGGCTATTGAGTCCCGGAAATTTGCCTTTCTCTGTCTCCCCAGTTGCTGAGATTACAAGCACAAGACATCATACCTAGTTTTTCTGCACAGATTCTGGGGATTGAACTCTGGTCTTTTTTCTTATGCATCAAGCACCAACTGATCCATCTCCCAAACTCTACATATTATTTTTATAAAAACGTAAGAAAAAAGGTGGATGAAATATAAGGGTAGAAGATGATTGTATGTGCTTGTGGTTGTGGAGCACACCTTTAATCTCAGCGCTCAGGAAGCAGAGGCAGGTGGATCTCTGTGAGTTCAAGGCCAGCCTGGTCTACAGAGCTAGTTCCAGGACAGCTAGGACTGTTACACAGAGAAACCCTGTTTTGCATCAGACTCACTTAGTTGGGTTAGCTCGATGGCTTGTTTAGCAATCACAAGGACCTGAGTTCAAATCCCCAGAACCCATATAAACATCTTAATATGGCTGTGTCTACCTGGAATTGTAGTGCTGGGTCTCTCTAGCAATCAACACAGCAGAAAAATGGCAAGCTCTAGGTGAATGAGCAACTCCATCTCAAAGGAGTAAGACAGAAGCTCCATAAATAATCACTGTGCTGAGACTGAGAGAGGCCTCTTCCTCGAAAATGCCACAGCGCCTGTCTATTTATCACACAAGCACCCACGTGTAGAAGCTGTTGAGAGGTTACGTGGCTTATGTGGACTACCACTCTGCTTTATAACTTAAGTTGGTTTCAGCAGGTTCTAGCAGAACTCAGTGTAGGTCTACAGGGAACTCTCTCTGAGTGACCCATCCTGAGATGAGAATCTAGACGAGGTGAAGGACACTGCTGCCATGACCTCCAGAGAGACGCAGCTTGGTGTCATCTCTTCTGATCACTGTACACTTTGAAACACCAAGGTAGTCAGAAAGACTGGGCTCACTCTTTACACTGGGAGACGCTGCACACCTGTCAGACACCTGCAGAAACAAACTCGGATAGGATGGGAGTGTTGTTTACATTGGCAGTGGAAAGGATCCCCACGAGAGAGTGACATCTAGCCCCAATGTGGTTATCAGACAGCATTGCCGACTACGGGAAAGGCTCACATAGAAGTGAAAATGCACTTACTCATTGGGAAGAACAAGTAGCTGGGATGTGGCCAGTAAGAGAAGGTGAGAAAGTAGGAACTTGCAAATCTAGGCTATGAGGCTGGGTTCATCCTGGGTGGCTGAGTGGATTAAAGCACACTGACAACTGTGAAAATTAAGGTGTGAATACACAGTTACTCATACTTAAGGCCCCAGGGTTGCTTTCTGGGTAAACGATTACACAAAGTTAGGGTGGCAGCCAGGGGAGTCAAAACTTTTGTAGAACTCTCTGTCAGATACGACAGGTAGGGATGGTGAGATGGAGAGAAACAGATTCAGGTGCTGCTTCCTTTCCAGGTCCAAATGCGAGAACACTGTTAGAAAAAACACCAACGGTCCTTGTTAGAGCACAACAGGAAGACACTACCCAGGACCACAGTGACAGCACAGAGACCAAGGCCATGGAGAAACTGGGCTCAGTTCTGAACACAGCCAGGCAGACAGGAAGTTGCAGCCAAGAGCAGAGTGGGGTCAGTAATTGAAAAACTTCCCCCATAGAAACTCAAATTATAGGAAGAGGAACAATTAACTTTTGCCTTAAAGAATTTGAAAATTTCTTCCAAACAAATAACAATATCAATGCAACAATAGACGATATTTATGGAGAGATTTCTATAAGCCAGAAATTACTGGATTAATAATTTACACCTATTAATTTACTCGCTCCCAATAATTCTGTAACATTATCCCAGGATTAGCTTCCTCTACCAACCACATTTTAGGGAGACTGGAGGAACTAACCCAGTGCCTCTGGCCTGGGAGAGGCAGAACAGTTGCTGAATGACAGCTAGAGGTTGGCTGAAGAATTATTGCCCAGTTTGGAGACAAAAGGCTTTTTAATGCTTTTTAAAATATGCCATCAGCAAAAAATATGACAGCTTCAGCCTCAGCTTCTAAAATAATAATATAGCTCACAATTCCCAACTAAGCACTCAGAAGAAAAGGAACGAGTACAGTGAAGTCTACTCGTTCAAGCAGTCGGCACTGTGGCCAGATCATTCATGCGCTGTTTCCACTCACTCCTATTAGTAGGGAGCAAACCAGGCTCCTGTGCACCTGTTCTACGGTTGCGCTGCATGCCCAGACCCTCTGCGGTATTTCAGGCCTTAAATGTTTGGCTAAATGTTCTGAGACAGGTCTTGAGTGTGGGATTTTCCTACTTCAGTTTCCAGAGTGACGGGGTGTGCCATGACACTCCAAAGAAAACCGCGAAACCTCAGCATTTCACTTTGTACATAGCTCGTTCTCCAGACTTCTCAGACAGCAGAACCAGGCAGATCAAGGGACTTTCTACATGGGTTTTGTCATTGCCATTTATTTCAATTAAAGAAGTATAAACTCAGAATTAATGTAAAGAAATCCTTAAAATACTTGGCAGAGGAGATGCCTGTCCATGTATCACAGACAGACACGAACTAACCAAACACATTCTGTATAGAGTCAGACTATAATAAAGTCTGGTTTGTTAGCATCAGTCCCCTTGGGACTTTATCATCAGTGACAATCCCAAAGCAGGCTCCCTTCTGATCATGCTGACCACAATAGGTGTGTTCACACGCATCCAAACCCTGCTATCAGAGACCAGCAGCCAACTGCAAGGCTGACGAATAATGAGACCACACATCGTGTGTTAAGTAACACTTTTTAAAAATAAATATGGTATAAACTATTTCCACAGTATCAGATGACTGAAATATATATAACAAAATCAGACATTAAAAACATAATTATCAAATAATTGAACTTCATATAACAACTAAAAGATACACTAACAATTCTAATTTCTTTTTGTGTGAAGTGAGTGTGACCCTGAACTGTTCTTTAAAACTGCTGTTCTGTCCCACATTACCAAGGCCTGCTCTCTGAATAATTTCCAAACACATGATTTAGTGCATGCTTACAGTGTGGAACAAAATTTCCCAGGTATGCTATGTACCTGGTTAGAAAAAATTAAAACATGATCTACAAAATAGTTGCTTTTATTTTTCTTGAATGTATGAAATTTCCAGCCATCTAATCTATCTGGGACTTTGAAGACACTCCTAAGTAACAGCAATTGTAATTGTTAAGGGGTTGTTGAAACAGGTTTAGAGAATGCATGGGTCGGAGAACCACACAAGCGAATGTTACAGAACCGAAATGATTCTACTCTAAACTTACATCATAGGCTATTCTAGGAAATTTGGGATGTCACTAGCCTCACAGAAGAGAAACTAATGACCAGCAATTCAGGCTCAGATGACCAACACAGAAGCCTGAAGAACTGAAAGAAACAAATTAACACTGTACTTTCCACGTAATAAGCCTGAAAAGATGGACGTGTCTGGACCAACATGATACTGGAAAAACCTCGCATCGGCTTCAAGATCTGTCATGCCTTCATATTCACATAGACCTACATTCACATCACTGGATATCATCATACAGGACTCACTTTCAATGCTATTCCTAAGACTTAACAGTCCACACAATGGCGATCAGCACACATGCACGGTACACTACCAACTGCAACCCTTCATTTCTTAAGATCTTTCCAAAACTCAGTCATTTGACAAGTTAGGCCTTTTCTCTTTCAAATAAATAAAGGGTAACAAATATTAGGAATCTTAACTATGTAAAATTTATAATTATTTTCTACACAGCCTAGAATTATACAAGGAAAAATGTATATAAAAATTTACATTTACAGTTAGGTTTTAATGAAGCCTAAATATATATATATATATATATCTGTTTCAGCATGATTTACGTGGTTTGCAGGAATAACTAATAAAAAACCTAGAAGTCATGGTTTTGAAGGTCTTCAGGAAATGAACAATTTCAGATGTCCAGGAGTGTGCCTTCTCTCTTTTTATGTTTAAGGGTGCTTTATGCAGGACGCCCTTGACCCAAACGACTTTTAGACCTAGATTTTTTAAACAGAAAAGAAAGTCAGACTCGCTCTGGAACAGAAGGTTGTTGTTGTTGCCTCAGTTTGTCCGCTTGACAATATCAACATTCAGCGAAACTGTATGCCGCTCATCAGTGAGATGCAATTTGGAATTCAAACTTAAAAAAATTTTTGAGAGAGAATCTAGTATGTAAACTGCACAGTACAGGCCAGGAGCAGCACTGTAACAAAACACACCGTGTTTCTCCGGGGAAACTTGGAATGAGAGAGTCTTAAACACTGCAGCTGTAGGCACGGCTGCTCTGGGTGAACCCAGCACAGCGACTGAGGAGGCTGAGTCCAGCTGTGCAGATCTCAGGGTCACGGACTAGGCACACAGCGTTTCTAACATCTGTGTTCATGTCTCAGTACCTTAAGTTCTAACAGAAAGTCAGTCATGGCGAATGGCACAAGACTTATTAGTTAATTTATTGAGAGAAGTAAGATGTGACTGTACTTGGGGACTTCCTGGTAAAGAAAGGGCTGACCTACGGCAGCTCTGTCCCCCTCGGGCAGGATAAAGGTTTAGGACTGATGTTCAAGAGACTTTTGGAATAACACAAAGCCTATGTCAGTCATAGACGAACAGTGTTCTCTTTGGCCACTGATCACGTCACAGCTAGAGAATAATCAACCCTCTACTCTGCAGCACACTCTGCCTATTTCCACACTACGGGAGGACAGAGAAAGGAGGTGGGGGAGGGGACAGGAAAGGTTCCGTGACTTCCTACAGTAACCCTAACACAATATATATAGTATGACAATTTCGCCAGCCCACAGCTGCGCTGTAGCTGCTCCTACTAGTGCATTATCGCCATCACTTGGTATTGGAGAGCACATGTGGTGAGCATGCTAGGAGAGCTTTTACCTCCAGACTGTGTACAAGAACGGCTGACTCAAATGTAGCTGGCTCAATAAATAGGAAACTTAAAGAAAACTAAGCCTTTTATGTTCATGAAAATTTGTGTTCATGACTTTTTAAAAAGCGTTCTGATTTGCTGAAATAAGGAACGGAAGTCATGCTATGTGCTTTGGTGCCCACACGGTTTACTCTGCGGAACCAGAGGCATTCTGCTGCTCACTGCTGATTTACCTGGGGTTTTTGTCTGAGCTGTTCTGCCGGGCACTGCCAGGTGCCGAGGCTTTGACTTGTGCTTCAAGCCTAGAATAAATACCTCCTGCAAACTGTGGAATAAAGAAGCAAAACTGAGTTACCTTCAAGGAAGTAAAGACTGACCCATAACAAAGCATACTTCTAAATTTAGAAAGTCATTTACTTTTGGTCTATAAAGCTCAGGCTTCTGAAGTACTACATATAGTAAGACTCATAATTTTAGTACATAGTTCTGGGTTTTGACAAATGCACAGGGACTCAGCTGGCTCTTATCTGGGGCTGGGCTCTGAGCTCCAGTCCTCATGCAGCTCTCAGCCGCTATGTGGTTTCTCCAGCATCGACTTTTATTTTAAAAAAATGTATAGTTTATTTGCTAAACCCTGATGCATTTAATCCCAACACTTGGGAGGCAGAGGCAGACAGATCTCTGAGTTCAAGATGTGGTGGAGCACCTTTAATCCCAGCACTGGGAGGCAGAGGCAGACAGATCTCTGTGAGTTCAAGGACAGCCTGGTCTACAAGAGCTAGTTCCAGGACAAAGATACACAGAGAAACCCTGTCTCAAAAAGCCAGAAATTAAAAATAAAAGAAATAAAGGTTAAAATAAAGCCATGTAAAGATGAAAAATACACAGAGTCTTGATACTGTATGTTATTGTGCTCTCTTTTAATTGTTTGAATGCTGAGGAAGGAGCAACAGCTGCTAAAAGATATTTGCTTATAAATGCAGCTGAATTAATCCAAGATAGGTATTTTGAAAATAC
>LOEQ01001853.1:138753-155250 GCA_001685075.1 Bramus lutescens
CACAACCATCTATGAGATCTGGTGCCCTCTTCTGGCGGGCAGGCACACATGCAGCCAGAACATTGTATACATAATAAATAAATAAATTTAAAAATGCTGCTTTTTTAAAAAAGAAAAGAGCATTTGATAAATTAAAACATCCATTCACTACAAAAAAACACCTAAAATACAGAAATAGAAATGGGTTTTCTCAACCGAGAAAGGCATTCATAGAAGTCAGCAATTAATATTAAAATTGAGTGGCTAAAGACAGGAGGTTTGTAATACCTGATGGACTGAGAATCAAACTGGATCTTCTGGAAGAGCAAGGAGCTGCTAATCATCTTTCCAGCTCCTTTTTTTTTTTTTTAAGATTAAAGACAATATACACTGAGCAGAGCACCGGGGTTTGTTTATTCTCTCTGGGTTTGTGTGCACATGTGAGCACTACAGCACACATGCGCTTGTGGAGGTCAGAGGGACAACTTACATCACCTGGCTCTTTCTCCCACATGGGTCCCAGGTATTGGCTTGGCAGCAAGTGCCTGTAGCTGCTGAGCCCTAGGCCAGCTTGGGCTGGGGAATCTTAAAGGATAAGAGCTTCCTTTCTGTTTCTTTTCCTCAGTGCAACTTTACATGGAGACATCGAACTCCGACTACCCACACCTTGCATCTGAAGATTCAGAAAATACCTCTCCACAAATAGTGAGGGTTGATTTTAACTTAGAAACCATTACTTTGTTTCTTGGCCACTTCTTCTTCATCACCAACTTCATCCTCAGTGACCTCGGATCCAGTGGTGTACTCTTCCTCTTCCGAGAAGAGCGACTGCTGTTTCTAGACGGAAAGAAAAGCACACCTGACTAACTCCACACTACTGTGTCAGGAGCAAATTCCTGAGAACACATTTCCCTAACGTTCTTCTCTTCTGAAGGACACACACTGGACTCTTAGCACCAGCACCACGTGGCTCACAAGCACCTACAACCTGAGCTCTACAATGCCTCTGGCCTCTGTGGATGCTCAAATGCATGTGTGGGCACACACAAACACACATACAGGTTCTTGGGAGGCCAATGCAGAAGGATGGTAAATTTGAAGCTAGCCTGTTCTATACATGGAGAATATGTCTCAAAATAAACAAACACAATCCATGCTAGTGATCCCAGCACTGGGGAGGTAGAGGCAAGAGGATCAGGAATTCAGAGTCATCCCAGGCCAGTCTAGGCAACATGAAATTATCTGAGGAGCCAAACAAAAAACAAAACACCCAACAGCAACAACAACAAAAATAACTTAATAAAGTTTTCTTAATATCATAAATGTGATGTAATCACACTTGTCTATTTAATTATTTAGTCTGTGGACATGTGCGGAGGTCAGAAGAAAACTTGCAGGAGTTTGTTTTCTCCTGCCGTATAGCGGGCTCCAGGGATTGAACTCAGATCTTGAGACTTACTGGCAAGCACCCTTAACCTGCTGAGTCATCCAACAAGTCCCTAAATGTGATTTAAATACAACTTTAACCAGGGCCTGGAGAGATGGCTCAGTGGTCCAGGGGTTCTGATACCCTTTTCTGGCCTCCAAGGGCACCGTGACACTGGTGACACACATACATTTAAAATGTCTTGTAACTAGAATCCTGTCTCAGCTTCCCAAATGGTGGGACTGCAGGCCTGAGTCACCACATCAGGCTCTATCTTTTCGTAAATAATCTATGGCATTTTCTTAGCAAGTGCAAAACTGGAAAGGTGGTCAAGATGACAAACATTTAGCCAAGGTTTATAAAATAAGATGCTAAGATTTTATTATCAGACTTCAATATGGAAGCAAGAAGTTCACAGAAACGGAATCCAGTGGCTCACTTACCAACTGCAGCGTCCAGTTTTTCAGTGACAAGAACTGAAAGGCAGAGGAACAACAGTCAACAAACCTTCACGGCTACAAGCAGTCCACTTCAGGCTTAAATAATTTAAAACAATCTTAACCCCCCTGCCCAGAATGGCCAGCATCAAGAAAACAGATGACAACAACGCCAGTGAGGATACAGGGAGAGCAGGGGCTTACACTTGTGAAGCCCCTGCAGAAATCAGTGTGGGGGCTCAACATAAAACTAGACAGGCTACACGACCAGCCACAGCGCTCTGGGCGCAGACCCAATCGACTTCAACTCAACACCTTACAGAGATTTCGCATATGCAGGCTTACTGTTGCACTATTCACAAAAGCCAAGATACAGATCGAGACTAGCTGTTGACCAACAAAGGAATGGGTAAATAAAATATGGGATTTAATGTACTATAAAAGTGGCATCTGCAGGAAAATGGATACAACTGGAAATCACCATATTGAGTGAAATAAATCAAACTTAGAAAGAGAAATATTACCTGTTTTCCTTTATATGGAGAGCCTAGGTTTCAGATTCTATATGTATGTATGTATGAACACATGTATATACGGACACTTGTATAAAAATACGTATGTGTATTTATATGGGTGTCTGTACATCACAGAGTGGAAATGGCAACATTATGTTGAAGGTGGAGAATTCATCTTCCTGAGAGAATTTCCCTGCACCTCACTGGACCCCGGATCCTGTGAACTTACAGCACTGTGGTGGATTTGCCCTCCTGCCTTCCTGTCCACTGCTCCCCACACATCTTCTCACAGCCTTCTGTCCTCTCTCCTTGTCTCCTCCTTTCTCTGTTGTCTCTCCCCCTCCCCCTCCCCTCTGCTCTCATTCTGTCTCCCCCTCTCCCCCTACTCTCTGCTCATTGTCTCTCCCTCTCTCCCCCTACTCTCTGCTCTCATTCTGTCTCTCCCTCTCTCCCCCTACTCTCTGCTCTCATTCTGTCTCTCCCTCTCTCCCTTACTTTCCCTGCTCTCTCCCCATCTTTCCTACTTTCTCACACTCCCCATCTCTTGTCTCACTTTTCTTTACCCCTCTCTTTCTCTCCTTTTTCTTCTTCTCACTATTGAGGGCAATCCTGTCTTCATCACTGGGAATCATTTCTGTGCTGACAGCAGTGTACAAAATGACGCACATGCTCATCTCCCTCTTGCTCTTGCCCTCCCTTTTCTCTTCCCCTCCTTCAGCTTGCTTTCTCTAGGCTCTCACAGGAGGGTAGACACAGTGGGTGAGCTCTCTCCCTGCTCTTTCCTCTTCTCTCCACCTCCTCTCTCGTCCCCTCACTCTCTTTCCTTGCTCTCTCAACTGTCTCCTCCATTTCTGTAATGCCTTCAAGTTTGCATTTGTTTCAAGTTAAGGAACCACATAACTATATAGCTTGTACATAATTCTTAAATAACTAATTACCATCTATGTAGCTTTCTGAAGTTTTTCACTTTCTCAGGTAAATTCTACATCCACCATGAAAGTCAACAAGTTAATAGATTCCCTGGGCCTTAATAACAAAAGTCAGCTGAATAAACAGAATCAAAGCTCTTCTGGTTGATGTGGAATTCCCCCTGTATGCTGTGACTACCACTAGTTAATAAAGACATTGTCTTAGGCCTGCACAGGGCAGAACAGAGCTAGGCAGGAGAGGGGGAACTAAATGGAATGCTGGGAGGATGAAGGCGGAGTCAGAGGGAAGCCATGGAGCCCTGCTGGAGACAGAGGCCATAACTTTACCAGGTAAGCCACAGTCACGTGGTGATACAGATTAATGGAGATGGGTTAAATAAATATGCAAGAGTTAGCCAATAAAAAGCTAGAGCTAATGGGCCAAACAGTGATTTAATTAGTACAGCTTCTGTGTGGTTGTTTTGGGAGTTTGAGCAGCTGGGAAATGAATAAGTAGCCTCCTACTACATCTGATCACCTTTAAACTTTTTTCAATTTTAAAACTTTTGAGAAATAAAACATGTTCTTGAATAAAATACAAAATTTCATAGCAATATATTAAAGAATGAGAAGGAAACAAAGCACGCATTTACATTTCCTTTATTTCTCAGTTCATTATTTCCACATAATAGAAAGCCTGAAAACAAGTGTTTTTTTTTCCCTAAACTTTCATCAGCCATCAATTCCCTGGAGTCAAATAGTCTATTCCTTGTCACTCTCCACACTTTTACTCACTCAGCACAGCATCATGTTATAATTGGATAGCCTGTTCAATTTTAATTTCAACAGACCAGGCTCCTGTCAGAGACAAAATGCCATCAGTTGTTTTATATATACAGTAAAGAGAAAAGAGTTACTCACAGCATTGAGCTCCCCCATTTTGGGGCCCCATGGTGTATTTGGTTCCAGTAAAACATCATATTCCAGGCCCTTCTCATCACAGGAGCCTGCCCCAGGATCACTTGAATGACAAGAACATTTTTTGTAGAGAAACATTCAATTTCTTACCACTTAAGGAGGGCTGAAGAGAAGGCTCAGCTGCAGGGAAATGTGACCCCTTCCTGGCTCCCCAGGCACTGCACACACTGTGCTCATATACGCATGCAGACTACCTTTTTCTTACAGATGCTGTGTATGGCTTAAGAGGGTGGCCTCAGTCCTGATCCTTATCTCTACAAACACAGAATTTTCACTTTCGACTGTGAAGCTGTCACTTCAGTAGGTACTTTCCCCTGCTTTTTTAGGCAGGATTTCTCTGTGTGGCCCTAGCTATTCTGGAACTGTCCTGCTCTGTAGATCAGGCTGGTCTTGAACTCAGAGATCATCCACCTCTGCCTCCCGAGTGCTGGGATTACAGGTGTGAGCAACTGTGCCTGGAAACATTTCAATGTTTAATGTATAGCACTTGCTTTAGGAGAGCATCCCCTAGAGGCAAGTTCTGTCTGCCAGACGGCAGGTGGTAAGGCATCACTTTCCAAAAAGCCCGTTAGGAGTCCTCCAGCCCAGCCAACAGCCTGCTGTAGCTACAAAACCACAGAAGGGATTGCAGAAATGACTGCATTTAGGAGTTCAAAGTTATGGAAAGACGATCTCAACTGTCAGCTCCTTCCCAGCTTGTGTCACTGGGGATAGCTCACTGGCACAAGGTGTGTCCAGCTTGAGGCCTGAGGTCTGATCCCAGGATGATGCTGTGAGATTGGGTGGGGGTGGGGTAAGGAGATGTGGGGAAAGAACTCAAAATTTTCAAACACTGGATTTAAAAATCTCAACATTTTTAGTTACCAAGTTCTTTTAGTTAGTTTTCCCTCCCCTTGAACTTCCTGTATTTTTCTATTTTATCTGTCAAATAACTCTGTTCTTGGTGTAAATCACCATAAATTCAATGAAGCTCTGTCCTCTCTCCACATCCCCCTCCTGTCTACTTTTATTTTTTGAAGCTCCCCCCTTTTTAAAGATTTATTTATTATAAATCTTAAATATGTATACAACATTCTGCCTCCATGTATGCTGACACACCAGAAGAGGGCGCCAGATCTCATTACAGATGGTTGTGACCCACCATGTGGTTGCTAGGAATTGAACTCACGACCTGTGGAAGAACGGCCAATTCTCTTAACCACTGAGCCATCTCTCCAGCCCCTCCTGTCTACTTTTATGTCAACTTAACACAAAGCTACAACATTTGAGAAGGGAGCCACAATGAGAAAATACCTCCATAAGATCAGGCTGCAGCCAAGCCTGTAGGATATTTTCTTAATTAACGACTGACTTGGGGGGAGGGTGGGGGACAAGTCCATTGTGGGTGGGGCCTCCCTTGGGCTGGTAGTCTTGGGCTCTATAAGAACCATGGAGAACAATCCAATAAGCTGCACTCCTCCAGGGTCTCTGCATCAGCTCCAGTCTCCAGGTTTCTGCCCAGTCTGAGTTTCTATCCTGGCTTCCTTCAAGTGATGGGCTACGATGTGGAAGTATAAGTCAAATAACCCTTTCCTCCCCAACTTTCTTTAGGTCATGGTGTTTCATTACAGAAATAGAAACCCCAACTAAGGGGGCTGGAGAGATGGCTCAGCAGTTAAGAGCGTTGCCTGCTCTTCCAAAGGTCCTGAGTTCAATTCCCAGCAACCATATGGTGGCTCACAGCCATTTGTAATGAGGTCTGGTGCCCTCTTCTGGCCTTCAGGCACAGAAGAATATTGTATACATAATAAATAAATAAATAAATATTAAAAAAAGAAACCTTAACTAAGACATCACCCCTTCCCAGCATGCACACATGCGTAAGCACACACACACACTGCAATGCTGGGATCTCACCAGATCCTTGTATGTGTTAAGCAGATGTTGTACCATCAAGCTGTACCCTAAGCCCTTCAGTTCAGCTCTCTGAAACGGTACCTGCAGGAGGGCTGACACCATTGATATGGGGAAACGGTTGGGGGAGGGGGATCATGAACTGGAAACCACTTAATAAAATGGAAAAATAGTGTTTTTTCCTCACCTAGTCGCATCTTTAAGAAAAGGCACAAGAATGACATCCCTGTGCTTGTATAGATCGTCCAGTATTCTAGTAGTCAGACAAGATGACATATCATCACTTTTCCCTTGATCATGAAGAATAACCATGTGGTCCCTCACCTTACAGCCCTGTCAGACAGGAGAGACTCTGTTAGAGGCAGGCTCACTATAAAAACAATCGTTCAAGAGATGCTGCGCTCAGACATAAGTGGGGCACCTATGGAATATGTCACACACACACACCAAAGCTCACGCCCATCACAGAGAAGGAGGAGTGTAAGACCGGAAGACGTGCTGTGAGATACTGTCTTCTAGGTATGGCATGGATGCTACACTCATGAATTCACAGCAGATGTGGTTATCTGGTTGTGGTGGTGTGAATGAGAATAGATCCCATAGGCTTGTATGTCTGAAATCTAGTCATTGGGAATGGCACTACTTGGGAGGGATTAGGAGGTGTGGCTTTGCTGGAGGAAATGTGTCACTGGGGATGGGCTTTGAGGTCTCATATGCTCAAGCTAGACCTGGTGTGGCTGTCTCCCCTTCTGTTGCCTACTATAGATTTGGATATAAAACTCTCAGCTACTTCTCCAGCACTATGTCTGCCTGTGTGTTGCATTGTTCCCTGCCATGATAATGAACTAAACCACTGAAACTCTGCAAGCCCAATTAAGTGCTTTCCTTTTAATAGTTGCTGTGGCCATAAGTCTCTTCACATCAATAGAACACTGACTAAGACATTGTGTAAGATCAAGCCAATCTAAATTGTGGCACAATAGGTTAGATGAACTTAGGCTCCACCTTTTACTGAGGAGCTGCTGTAGCTGATAATTACTGGGGGGTGATCTTGAAGAATGTGGCCACTGGTAGGAGCCCTGGGCTCCAGCGGACGGCTATGCATGAACATATGGGCAGCACTAGCTGAACTTAGAGGTTTATAAAAAAGAAAGAAAAAACATGAACTTAGGAGGAGAACACCTTGTGGGCATATGGGGAGAGCCGGAGGGGAGAAATGAAGGTTGATATGATCATATTTCATTTCATACCTATATTAAGTTCTCAAGAATGAAGAAAAATATTTTACAAATCATACTTATCTTTATTCAGCCAAATCATATTTTACACTTTTCCATTAAAAATACAGAAAAGAAATTGAAACATAAATGTACATCTGAACAAATACCTGAGTTGATCACCAGTCACATAAGAAACACTGGGGGCTACAACACGGCTAGGTGGCTAAGGCAAGCACTGCTCTTACAGCGGATAGAGTTCAATTACCAGCACCACATCAGGTAATTCACAACCACCTACAACTCCATCTCCATGTGGTTCACCTGGCTTCTGTGGGCACCTGAATTCACATGCACACGCACGCACACTCTCTCTCTCTCACACACAAACACACACACACTCTCACACATACACACACATGCACATATGAACACACACACACATACACACAAAACAAATAATCATGGGGTGAAGAGATTGCTCAGGCCACTGCCTGACATCCTGACTGTGATCCCTGGAACCCGCACGGTAAGAGAGAACCCATTCCTCCACCTGTCCTCTCTTGTCCACACATACTCTGTGGCATGTGTGTCCTCCTAAAAGTAATAATTTAAAAAAGGAAACAATATTTCAGTAGCTCTTCCTGCTTCCCTTCCCTCTTATGTAATGGCTCTTTCCTCTCTAAGGGCAGGCCTCTGTCCTGTAATCCAATGCTGACAGCCAATTCTTCTTTTCTCTATCCTTTTGCCTCTTGTTGGTATATGCCTAAGCACTAGAGTCTAGTTTTGCCTTGCTTTCTTTAACATTATGTTTTTATAATTAAACCAGGCTACCACAGGTAACTGTAATATTTGCTTTAATGTATAGTGTTCCACTGCATGACTAATCTTTCTTTTTGTTTGTTTATTAAGAAAGGGTCTTTCCATGCAGACCTGGATGTCCTGGAACGCGATATGTTGACTAAGCTGGCCTCTCAAACTCAGAGATCCATCTGCTTTTGACAGAATGCTGGGGTTAAAGTGTGGGCATCTTCCATTGAGGTGTGGCTTCAGCACAGACATGCATGGAGCTATGAGTGAAGAAGAGACACTCATCTGCACCAACCCTGGTGGTCAGTGGGGTGACAGGTCACAGCTAGACTCCTCACATTCACTTCTGCATATGGCTGCTTTAGTGAATATCAGATTCCGTTCATACTCTCATGAAATTCAAAATTTCAATGTTCAAAATACCAAATAAAAAAAAAAGTGAGTAAGCGGGTAAGATTGTTCGTCAGGTAAAGGTGCTTGCTGCAAACCTAATGACCTGAGTTTGTTCTCTGGTAGCCACATGGAAGAAAAGACATAACTGACTGCTGCAAACTGTACTCTGAATACATAGGTGTGCTCTGGCAACACCGCCACAAATAAATTTAATAATCTAAAGATGTTAGTGATCATAGAATCTGACCTGTAGCAGTGCTCAGTTATCCCACCAAGACACATGCAAGGATGTTCGCTATGACACGGTGACAGCACCAACTTGCAGACTACCTAAACGCTCTTCACTAGAACGATTAAATACATTATAAGTCAAATTAAATGACACAAAAAGATAACCTAAAGAAGTTGTTGCATGAAAAAGTAAAATTAAAGAATAATTTAAGGGGTGAGAATACAGTTTAGTAGTAGAGAACTTGCCTACCATGTGGGAGGCTCTAAGTTTAAGTCTTAGTATTGCAAACAAACAAATAAACAAACAAAAAGTCATTTTGGACCAGGGATGTAGTTCAGTTGATAGAATGGTTTGTCCAGCATACACAGAAACTCTGGATTCAATTCTCAGTATTGTATAAACCAAGGGAGGTGGTACAGGCCGGTAATTCCAGCACTAAGGACATGGATACAAAAAGACAAGATAGTCAAGATCATTCTTTGCTATCTAGCAAATTTGAAGATGCCTGGAATACATGAGAATCTATCTTTTTAAAAAAAAAATGGGACCCTATCTTGACCCACACCTCTGGTGGCAGCCCCATGCCCCCTCAGAGGCCACACTGGCACCCAGAACCCCAAAGGACTTCTAACTAGACCAGAGGCCACTCTGGCTGCCATAACTCCAATCTCTAACTCTGGCAGAAATCCCCTACTCGACCAGAGGGCACCCCAGTCATCAGAAACCCAGCTCCCAACTTGGGAGGAGAACCTCTACTCAACCACAGACCACTCCAGCAAAAAGACCAGAGAGGAAACAGAAACCAAGGAATAAAACACCCATCCAACAAAGACCAACTCAGAAATTGGCACCTGGATGTGTAATAACCTCACACCCAGATGCCTAGATACCAGTGTAAGAACACAATCCACAACAGCCAGGACAATATGGCTGTTACACCACCAGAGCTCAGCCATTCCATTACAGCAAGCCCTGAATATTCCACAGCTGAAGCACAAGCAAAAGACCTTAAAACCAACTTTCTAAAAATGACAGAGGTCCTTAAAGAGGAAATGAATAAATCCCTTAAAGAAATAGAGGAAAAGATAATAAAAAAGTTGGAAATCAGTAAATCCTTTAAAGAATATCAAGAAAGCCAAGGAAAAAGTTGAAGGAAACAAAACTGTTAAGCCCTGAAAATGGAAATAGAAGTAATAAAGAAAACACAAACTGAGGAATTATAGAAATGGAAAATCTAGGTAAGAGAACAGGAACTATGGCTACAACAGAAATATACAATGAAAAAGAAAGTATCTTCAACAAATGGTGCTGGTCTAACTGGATGCTAGCATGTAGAAGAATGCAAATAGATCCATATCTATCACTGCACAAAACTTAAGTCCAAGTAGATCAAAGACTTCAATATAAAACCAGATATACTGAACTTGACAGAAGAGAAAGTGGGGAATCGCCTTGAATGCATTTGGCACAGGAGACAACTTCCTGAACAGGACACTGATGTAGGAAGTCCTTCTATATATGTGTTGCTTTTATTGGTTAAGGAATGAAGAACCTGCTCTCGGCCAATGGCTTAACAGGATATAGCCAGACTGGAACAGACATATATAGAGAAAGTAGGTGGAGTCAAAGAGAGGCCATGGAACTGCCAGAGGGAAAAGATGCAAGCCACCAGCCGTAATAGCAATATACGGATTAATGGAGATGGGTTAATTTAAAATATAAGAGTTAGCAAGAAATACACTTAAACTATTGGCTAAACAGTATTGCAAACAATATAGTTTCTGTGTGATTATTTCGGTTCTGGGCAGTCGGGAACAAATAAGCAGCCTCCATACAACAGAACACCAACCACGAAGGCACAAAGATCGACAATAAATGGAACTTCATGAAACTGAAAAGCTTCTATAAGGCAAAGAACCCCATCAACAGGACAAAACAGCAGCCTACAGAGTGGGAATAGATTTTCACCAATCCCACATCTGACAGATGCATAAAGAACTCAAGAAACTAGACTTTAACAAACCAAATAATCCAATTAAAAATTGGGTACAGCTCTAAATAGAGAATTCTCAGAGGGTGAGGTAGAAACCTAATGCAATGGAAACTTCCAGAAATCCATGAGAGTGACCATAGCAAGGACTTGGTCATTCCTCCAAGTTCTCTGCCACCTTTACCCCAGCACATCTTACAGTTAGGACCAATTGTAGGTCTAAGATTTTATGACTGGGTTGGTGTCCCAGTCCCTCCCCTGGAAGCCTTGCCTGGTTCAACTTGAGACCCATTCCATGAGGGGGAACCCACACCGGCACTGCTTGAAGGGTTAGGAACCAGAAACTAGATTGTCAAGAGACCCAGGATAGAACCAAACACGACCACTACCAACAAAAACTCAATGAAATGATTCCAATGACACTCTGCTATACTCATAGACCAGGGCCTAGCATAATCATTATCACAGAGACCTGATCCAGAAATGGATGGAAGTATATACAGAGACCCACAGACAAACATTAGGTGGAGCTCAAAGAATCCTGCAAAAGTGAGAGGAAGGCTCTTAGGAGCCAGAGGGGCCAAGACACTGCAAGAAAACAGCCTACAGAATCAACTAACCAGGGCTCACAATCAGGGAGCCTGTATAGATCTGACCTATGTCCTCTGCATGTATTTTATGGCTGTGTATCTTGGTGTTCCTGTGGGACCACTAACAGGGGGAGTAGAGTCTGTCTCTGACTCTTTTGCTTGCTTTTGGGACCCCTTTCCTCCTACTGGGTTGCCTTATCCAGCCTTAATATGAGGGGATGTGTCTAATTTTACTATAACTTGATACACCATGTTTGGTTGCTATCCCTGGGAGGCCTGCCCTTTTCTGAAGGGAGATGAGGAGGAGTGGATGATGGGTAGGAGGGACTGGAAGGAGGGGGAAAAACTATAGTCAGGATGTAATATATGAGAGATTTAAAAAATGGACTAGAAAGACAGCTTAGCTATTCAGAGCACTTTTTTCTCTTGCAAAGGATCTAAGTTCAGCTCCCAGATCCCAAATGGTGGCTTACAAACAATCATAACTCAGTTTCAGGAGATCCAATGCCCTCTTCTCTCTTTTGCACCAGGACATGTGACGCACATACATAGAAGCAGACAAAATACACACACACACACACACACACACACACACACACACACATCTTTTTTTAAAAAGGAGCAATGTAGAGTATAACATATCCAGTACCCACCCCCAAAGAAACACCCAAAAAAGCAAACACAAAACACCAACAAAACCCTACCAATAATTTGTGCCTAAAATGTATTGGTTTTGTTTCTTATGCCAGGGTTCTATTCTGTAACCCAGGCTAGCTTGAAATTCACCATGTAATTTGGGCTAGCTCTGAACTCTTGGTAATCTTCCCACTTTAGCCTTTTGAGTGCTAGGATTACAGGTATGAGCCTGGCTCACATAATCCTAAAAAAAAAAAAGAAAGGAAAGGAAAAAAGGAAAGAAAAAAGATCCGGAACACATGGCAGCAGAGACTATGGAAATCGGGAGCATGCTGGAGTTGGCCCCAGAACTTTTTACCAAGGAAACTTCTTTTGGCAACAAACTAAGGTCAATGCAAAGCCTCATGGCCAGCACGGTTCAGAGAACACGTGACTGCTGAGTGATTACCCTTAATTGGGAGATCCACATTGTCGGAGCATAGTCCAAGAATGGAATCATTCGATGGGAATTCTGTGTGTGTATGAGAAAACTCCAAGAAAACAAGAGTTTCATGACCTCGCTTTCTTCAAAACCGTGGAATTATTCTTGGAATGTGCTTTCGTGCCCTCCAGGTGTAGCAGATAGAGTGAGTGTGCTTTAGATGATATGTGTTTACATGCCTCTATGGAAAACATGTTTTTTGCCCTTGTGATTATGCACAGCTTGAACTCACAAGAACTTTACTCTGGTGATCTTTCTTAACCCTTGTGGTATAAACTGCTGCTTTGACTAAAGCTGGCCATTGGATGAGACTAGTCTGTCTCATTTTTGGGCTCCACTCTCTTAGGTCTAGTCACCTCTAGAGCAGTAAACAGATACTACCTTCTAAGGCTCAGGGAACATCACAGAAGAGGGGACAGAAAGCATTTAAAAGCTGGATGATATTGGGGGAGGACCATGAAAGCCTGAATTGTGGATCTGACATGACTGTGGTGCTCACAGACTCACAGCAGCTGTGGCTGCCTGACAGGGTTGGCACAAGACTAGTAAATATTCAGTCGTGGGGGAGGGGTGAAGAGGACTGATGTAGTTGAGGGCTGCTGGAGGAGAGGAAATCATTGTCTTAAGTGATGGAGTCACTCATGACTTATCCGTGCTCTGGAGACAGTTTCCAAGCAAAGCCTATGTGAGCGAGCCTGGTCATGTCCAGTGTGTCACACACAGAAAGACATGACAGTTTCACACATGTATAATTTATCTGACTGCACTCCTTCCTGCTCACTCTCTCCTGTCTCCTCTCTCTACTGTCTCTCGCCATCCTTCCTGCCAGGAAGTCCTCAGCCCCCTTTCATGTCTTTTGCCTGAATAAAAAAGATCTGAAAGCAAACTGTTAAGAGTTGCTACTTCTAAGAAGCCGGGGTGTAGGAAGAGGGGTGCTATTTCTTTCTTTACTTCTGTAGGTACCCTTTGAAGTTTTTGTTTTGAATGTTGATGCAGTTAAACTTAAAAAGATCTGACATAAAAACGTTAGGGGCAGCTGGACTATAAAAGGGAATATTCAAAACTTACCTTTAGTTCCTCTGGCAGAGATAACCGGATTCAGAGGGTTACTAATAACAATAAAAGCCATGAAGGTGGGAGGAAGATGGGGTGGGGGTACTAAGGGGAGATGGAGGGAGAGAGTGGTGAGTGAGTATGAGCAATATTCATTGTACAGATATAGGAAACTCCCAAACTTCAATCGAAGATTAAAACAAAAAATCTTACATTTGTGAGCTGAGTGGGATCAAACCGAAGAACCTTCTGGTTACAGCAAGGGTAGACTCCAGTGCCCACAGTGCTCAGGGAACTTACTGTGGTGGAATAAATGACCATTTCTGAGTGGTACTGACAGTGGGAGAACTCAATGCAGAGAAAAGCCTGGGTAAAAGAAAGACATCAAAATCAGCAATTATCCCACAATGAAATATGTCTCAATCATTTCTGAAGATCATATACTGCATGTCTCATTTATATGAAACACACAAAAAGGCTCAAAGGAGATGAACACTTGCCAGGACTTGAGGCAAGAAATCTGAGTGGAAGCAGATGGGTACAAGGCTCCTTATGAGCTGATGGGAATGTACTAAAGCGATGGCATACAGTAAGTGGTACCAACTGTGCGAATTCTCTGAAAAAAAGGATGAATTATATAACAATGAGTTTTATAGTATGCAGTGATACTCCAAAGAAGTTTCTAAAAAGCAAAACCAAAAGTGCTTTACTAAAAACCCAGATGAGAAAAGCTGATCATAGTATATACACCTAATTTTAAAACTCACCAAAATTTTTTTAAACTCCAGTGAAATATCAAATTATTTTACCTCACTTGGTTATTCTTTGATTTTCATTAATACTTGGTATTAATGAAAACTGTGGCCTAACTTCCAGTCATTAAAGAAAATAAGTTGACATGTTTTGGTTATAAAATGGGTTCCCAATCTATATGTAAGTTCATAAAAAACTCAAAGGCAAAAGTAAAATTAACACTTAGTTTAACAATAATGACAAAAATTCAAATGTGTTAACAAGACATGAAACAATTACCATGCTCATACATGGCTAAAGGAATGCAGAAGGACTCAGGAAATTCAGAAAATGATAACTTAGATTATTATACTGCAGTTCTAGTCCTGGGTTCTAAACCACTCAAGAGATCTAAAAGTCCATTTTTATGAGAAAACCTGTATGGGAATATTTATAGCCATTGTCTTCACAATGGCTCCAAACTTGAACCGGTACAAATGTGTGTCAGCTTGTGAACAGTTAACACACTGTGTAATTCATATGACAGAAGGCTATTCAGCAATGAAAGGGGAAAATGGTTATGGGCAACAACATGTTTAATTTTCAAATTCATTCTATTCAGTGAAAGAATTCCACTCAAGTAACTAAATATTCTAAGATTCTATCTAATGACATTCTGAAAAAGGACAAACTATCAATCAAACACACAGGTTTGATAGTGACTGTCAACCACGAAGAAGAAGCTGATTTAAAAAAGAGCACACGGGAACAATGAATATGTTTATGCCCTGATAGTGGTAACACATACCTGCTGTAATACAAAAGTTGATATGCTTGATTTAGTCATTTCATCATGGCTCAATATATCAAAACTTCATGGTGAACATCATAAATATGTACAACCTTTATTAATAAGTAAAATAAGGAAGGTGCTTGGAGCATAGTTCAGTGACAGGGTACTTGCTGGCTTTAAGTAAGGCTTGAATGTATCAACCTCACAAAACGGATGAGTAGTGCTCTCTATAAATATACTTCAATAAACCCAGGGCTAGCCCAGTGAGCAGGATGTACATATGCCCTGATTCTGATGGTTTTGATGACCTCTTCTTTCTTCCCTCTACTGAAAAATCAAGTGAGAGAGAAATCTAAAGCAAGGGCATTCATATGAGATTTGAGGTAAAAAAAAAACAAACCACCTTGGATTTATATAAGACTAATAAGGAATGATGGTGACTCTGTAAAAAGCCATCCTATGTGCCTTCAAGAACTAACCTGCTTGTGCTTGTTATAAATTTAAATTAAAGCCATGAATAAGACTGGGAATACAGCTCAGTGCTTCAGCTTGAGATCCAACTCCGGAGCCCTGGTACTGGGGTTCAGGGAGGAAACAAAGCATCCTGGGGAATGCAATTAAACACTAAGAAGCCGCCAGGTATGGTGGTGCATACCTGCGCACACACCTGCAACAGCAGTAGCAGCAGCAGCAGCAGCAACAGCAGCAGCAGGGAGCTGACAGGATCACAAGCTCCAGGCCAGTGCATGCTGCACGGTAACACCTTGTCTTAAAACCCAAGACAACAAACGGTCGAATGCCTCTGAATGGCTAAGGAAATTCATGGCCCAGTGGAGAAACAGTTTGGCTGGAAATAAAAGCAATAAAGATTCTATATCTTTTACACTGAAAAACTGGATTAGATAACAAAGAATCTGTTGCTTTTCTGAAAGTCTGACAAGAATTGTTTGAGCAATAAACACGAGAGGAAGAAAGGACAAAATAGCAAAAGAAACAGGCAGATGTAGACAATTTGAAACAGAACACTTCCTGCCACGGCTTTCTTTAAAACCTCACCTGGCAACACCTTGAACAAGTCAGCCAGTTGATTGTTCCCCACAAGCGCCAATATACATCTCTCCAAGATTTTAATTCTTCAAAAAGACTGTTCAAATACTCATGTACATCCCAGGTTTTATCTCTGGAGAAAAAGTCTCAATTATTTTAAGTGAGAAATACATTTGTTTTAACCAAATGTCTTAATATTTGTGGCTTGTTTCCAAGAATACTCTTCAACTGAGAGTGTGGCATGGACTACACTGAAAAATGGGTACAATTTCTTTATTCTTTCTTTAAAGATGTATTTATTTATTATATATACAGTATTCTGCCTACATATATCCTATAGGCCAGAAGAGGGCACCAGATCTCATTACAGATGGTTGTGAGCCACCA
>LOEQ01001853.1:155269-172851 GCA_001685075.1 Bramus lutescens
TCAGGACCTCTGGAAGAGCAGTCAGTGCTCTTAACCTCTGAGCCACCTCTCCAGTCCAATTTCTTTATTCTTTAGACAACAGAAGATGGTATGAAAAGGCTAAACACACTTATTCTGTTGAGCTGAATTATTATTAAACAGTTTGAACAGGTCAACAATTAAGAAGCAGGCAACGTTGGTTTAAAGGATCTTTATTTTATTTTTACTTTTTAAAAGTTGTTTACTGCTTATGTACGTGGATGTGTGTGACTGCATGTGCCATAGCATGCATGAGTATGTGTGTGTAGGTCACAGGACAATCTGTGGGAATTGGTTTGCTCCTTCATATCGGGGGTCTCCCAGGGGTCAAATTCAAGTCAGTAGGTGATGGATGTCTTTGCCAGCTGTCTCAAGAGTTCTGAGACCTTTACTTGAACTGTATGTGTTGTAAGGTATGCTGTTAGTGCTTCTAAATACTCCAATAATGTGATGTCTAATTATTATTATTATTATTATTATTATTATTATTATTATTATTATAAATACTCCAAAAATGTGACAGCTTATTACATTACTCCTAAACAGCTTTTTCTACTTGAGCCATACAGTGTTAGACAACCAGTCTTCCTTATTTATATACATTTTAACAACCATCAAAGGCATAAACCATATTTGTTATGGCCACATGTAACTGTAGTATTTATTTGTTTGAGATAGGTTCTTACTAGACAGCCCAGGCTGGCCTGGAACTTGCTACACAGCTCAGTGGGCCTCAAAAACTGTGTTCTTACTGCCTGAGTCTCTGGAATGCTGGCACATCTGTCTTAAAAATTACTTAGAGATAATTTTTAAAAATTAACACAGGATGGCACGTTATAGCCTAGGTTAGCCTTGAATCTGCACTGACCATCCTATATTATCCTCCCCAAGGCTGGAATCATAGGCATGGAGAAACCATGTCTGGCTTTAAAAACAGTTTGTTTATTTAAAAAATACTCTTGTCAGTTGGTGGCGGCACACTCCTTTAATCCCAGAACTCAGGAGGCAGAGGCAGACGGATCTCCGTGAGTTCGAGGCTAACCTGGTCTATAAGAACTCCAAAGCTACACAGAGAAACTCTATCTTGAAACCTCCCCCAATAACAATACTAAATAAGTAAATAAAAATACTCTTTCTATTTTTTTTATCTTATGCGTTTGTCTGCATGTATGTCTGTGCATCAGGTATAGAGCCCACAGAGGTCAGAGAGGGTACCAGATGCTCCAGAACCGGAGCTGCAGAGGGATGTGAACTGCTGTGTGGGTGCTGAGGAGTGAACTTGGGTCCTCTGAAGAGCTTTCAGTGCTCTGAAATGCTGAGCCATCTCTCCAGCCCCTGCCTTCACTTTTCAAGTTCGTGGATTACATACATAAGCTAAACTTGGCTATGGTTATAGGTGTGTGAGTGTGTGTATTTGCATAGTAGATGCATGCTTTCATGTGAGTATGTGCATACACGCAGATTATGGATTTTTAAAATTACGTTGTATGTGTGGTAACTGCATGTTTGAGCATGTATATGGGTACATTTGGCCATGCGTGTGTGTGGAGGCCAGAGGATGAGATCAGGTGTCTTTCCCTGTCACCTGCTGTTCACCTAACTGTTCTGAGACAGGGGCATCACTGAAGCTGGAGCTCACTGTTCTGGCTGCACTGGCTCACCACAGCGCTTCCAGGATCCTCCACCCCAGCCTTTGTGTTACAAGCAGACACTGCCACATCCAGCTTGTTATATGGATCCTGGGAATCCAAGCTCAGATCTGCTTGTACAGCAAGCACTTAAGGACTGAGCCATCTCTCCAGCCCACTTATACATTTTTAATACGTAAAAAGAAACATCCAGAAGCAACAGTTAATATTTTAGAGGATATGTTCTTTAAAATGGGATTTTTTTTTCACTCCAGGCTGGTCTTGAACATTGTGTAGCCCATGGTGACTTTGATTTTCTGTGATTGTCTCGAGTACTGAGATTACAGGTATGTGCTACCATGCCTGAGTTTTGCAGCACTGAGGGTCAAACTTAGGACTTTATTATGCATGCTAAGCAAGCACTCTACCAACTGGATTATGTCCCCAGCCTTTCAGTTTTGTTTTATGCATTACACATATTAAAAATTATTAACAACTTTCTTTGTAAGTATATATTCTTCTATAAGGACATTTTCCACCTCCCTTATTTTCTTTCTTTCAGCTATGTTAGGGATCAAACTTGTGCCTTGTGCATGTTAATCAAGCACTCTACCTCTGAGCGACATCCTCAGCTCTTGGTTTTTCTAAAATAATTTATTTCTTTTGTGGGTGTCTATGTGGTCAGAGGACAACTCTGTGAGGTCATATGTCCCCTCCCAGATTAGGTAGGTCCTGGGAATCAAACTCAGGTCACCCAGCTTCTTAGAAAAGTTCCTTTACTAACTGAGTCATCTCACCAGTCCCAGCCCTTTCATATTTTTAAATTACAATTAAATTTTTTAACTCATTTATTTATTGTGAGTGCCAGTAGAGGTCAAGAGACAGCTTAGGAAAGTCCATTTTCTCCGTCCACTATGAGGGTCCTGGGGATTAAACTCAGGTCATCAGGTATTGTGGCAATGACATTAACCCTCTGAGTCATCTCATCAGCCCCAGCCAAAAGCTTATTTTAATCTTAATTTTTTTTGTATGGTTCCTTGTCTGCATGCATATCTGTGCACCATGTGCATCCTGACACCCTTGAAGCCCAGAATAGGTCATCAAATCTCCTTGAACTGAAGTTAGAGTTGGTTGTGAGCCACCATGTGGCTGCTGCGAATTGAACTGGGTTCTCTGAAAGAGTATCTAGTGCTCTTAACTGCTGAATCATCTCTCCAGCCCAGCCAAGAGTTTTCTGAAGCTGGTCTCAAATTTGCTATATAGTTCAGGCTAACACCAAACTCCCCATCCTCTGGCTCTGCGTTCTGAGTACTCGGGTTATAGGAATACATTACCACACCCAGTTTAAACATTATCCTTGAAGGGTATACACTAAGAACTGATTTGCTACATTTTATATAGCATTATATATTACATTTTATTTTATTATTAAAAAATTATTTTGTGCATAGTTCCTCGACTGCATTCACACCCATGCACCATGTGCATATACCACTACATGGCACATGGCTGTATTTTAGCCCACTCACTCACTGGGAGTTCGTGGAAGGAGGGAAGCTAGTTAGTATACTTAATACGGCAATGAATGACCTTGTTAAATGCTTTCATAGACTCAACAATACCTCTGTGTAAAACTTCCTAGCAATAGAATGCTATCAAAGAACACACACATCTTGAAAGTTTCTGTTCTTCTGAGACAGTTCACCAATGCAGAATGAATTCTTGTGTTAAATGTAAGCATGAATATGTATTATATGCTAATAAAGTATGTATGCCAAAGTATGAAAAATAGATATAGAAACTCCACCCTTAATTTTTTCATTCATCAAGAATTAACTGAAAATAAATTTAGTTCTCTTATAAAATTCAATATAACACTTAATAGATAATAAGAACATTAGTGATAAATCACCTTAATGGCACTGACTAAAATCTTTTAAGACTAATATATAATAACTTGTAACATTTTGAAGTTTTAGGACATTATGAAACACACCCAGTAAATACAAGGTAGTTTTTGCAACAACTTCGTTTTGAAGCAGCGTTTTTCTAAGTCAGAATCAGAAATACAGTCAGTGCTGTCCTAGTCCTTATAAAAGTATTTACACAGAATGCTTACAGTGCCTGCATACAACTCTGACACTTGGGAGCTGAGGTAGGAGAGGGTAAGTTCAAAGCTAGTTTAGACTATACAGCAAACAAGAAACAAACCAGAAAATTAAGTTATATGTTTATAAGTATTCTTGAAATTCACACACAAAAACTATAGATTATCTTCACTGCACCTTATGTGTACGTAGATAATATTTCCATGTCGGTCCACATTGATTTTCCCAGGGATGCAAGGGATTCTCCTCTCCGTTTCTCTGGTTAACAGTTTCTTACACAAACAACACCTACAGGAAGGAGATGTCAAAAACACTCAAAAAAAGAATGAATGCAGTAAATTAAACAATGTAGCTATGTTACATAGCACACCAAGAAACCATGTACCTGTATAATGTTGCTGCATTGTTTCGAGAATCTGGATTGAAGTACTCAGGATCAAACAGTCTTTCAATCTTCTTACAAAAAAGTTTACTATTAAAAACAAATAGCCAATAAATTAAACATCTATAGTTAGCATCTTAAAGTTAGTGGTATGTTTTCCCTCCCTCCTTTCCTTCTTCCCTGCCTTCCTTTTAAATTATGGGTATGTGTCTCTATGGGGGTGTGTGCGCGCATAAGCGCAAGTGCCGTAGAGGGCACCAAAGCCCCTGGAGCTGGAGTTGCAGGCAGGTGGAGCTGCTGGACACTGGTGCTGGAAACTGAACTCAGGTCCTCTGTAAGAGCAATATGTGCTCTTTGTGCTCTTAAACACTGAAGACTCTCTCTGGTCCTTCCACTTTATTTTTGAGAAATGAATCTCTAACTTAATGTGGAAGCTGTCATTTTGGTTAGACTGACTTGTCCAGTGAGTCCTGGGGATCTTTCTGTCTCTACTGCTCCAGTCTAGGGTTACACAGATAGATGTCATTAACTCTGACTTTTTGTAGGTCCTAGGGATTGTCAAGCATACACAGAAACCACTTTATGTATGGAACATCTTCCCAGCCCTAAAGTTAGTTTATAGTGATAAAATAAGTGTTGTCCTCAGACATGTGGAAAATGAGATTAATACTTCCTAGGAAGTTCCTTTTGGGTATTTTTTTTTTGCTATTCTAAGTAAATAAACCTATTGCTGATCAAGATTCTCTTTTTCTTATTATGCATTTATTTATTTATTTGTGTGTGTGTGTGTACATACTCATGTGCCACGGTACATACATGGAGATGAGGGAATGGTTTTCAGAAGTCAGTTCTTTCCTTTCACCATGTGGGCCCTGAGGACTGGATTCAGGCCACCAGTCTTGGCAGTACGTGCATTTAACCACTGAGCAAACTTGCCTTTTTTTTTAAAGGCAGGGTCTCTTATGACCCCAAACTCACTCTGTAGCTGGGGTTGATCTTTAAATCCCCAGTACTTGCCCCCTCCACCCCAAACGCTGTTAGTGGCTCATGCACTGTGACACTGCTTTTGCTCACATTTTGTGTTGTTTTTCTGAAAACTGGTTTCACTATGTAGCTCAGAATGGTCTCTGACTTGGAGCAATCCTCCTGCATTAGCCTCTTGAGTGCTAGAGTTATAGGAATATGCCACCATATCTGTCAAGAATGTATTTTTTGCCAGTAAAGAAGCAGTTATCTGTCTTTCCTTCAGGCCTTTGTTACTGGAATATTCAAGATTTTAAAATTTGATAATTTAACAACCCAGGTCTACCAATAACTAGGAATATAATTTTTAACAGCCTGATTTTTGAACTTTATTTTCTTGTCTATAACATATGGCTAATTGGGCCAGCAAGGCACTGAGAAGATAAAAGCAAAAGAAGAAAAGAACGGACTCTCAAAGGTTATTCTCTGACCGTCACTGGTGAAGTGCCAGGTGCCCTACTCACTCTAATGGTAAATCAAACAAAAATCAAATATAAGATAATAAAGTATGGCTAATAATTATAAGCTCATAAGGTTAATGAAGGTTAAATTATATGTTTTTAAATAATGCCAGATACAGTGTTAGGGAATAAATGTTAACTACTTATTAAACATAGTATAACTGAGCTTGAAGTCTCCATGTATGTCCTTCCTACCACCATTTCCTTAATGTATTATTTGTTGGTCTTAAAGGCCAAATATGGATTTTGGATTCCATTCCCATTTCCAGGTGTTTTGTTCTAGGTAATTTTATTATACATCCTTCCACTTAAGGGCTGAATTCTTGGATAATACTCTTCATTATCAATTTCTTTTCCTAAGCAAACATTCAGAGCAAACGTCTGGAAAACCTTCTACATCCAGGCCCACTTCCGCCCTCTACACAGAGCAGGGTCCTCACATTTTGTCATCGCTTCCCCTTCCAAAACTTCCTTGATTTTAACTTCCTTTCCACTCCAGGGGCCTTTAGGGTGCCTGACTGCTACTTCTCTGTCAACCCTTTAAGTAAAGGGTAGCCTTCGTTAATATTCTCTTGCTAACAGCAAATAAACCAGAATAGCATTTATAATAGCAATGAGAAATTAAATACCTAGAAATAAATAAGTAGAAAGTTATATTGTGTTTGCAAGTAATAAGATTAGGTATTATGACGATGCTAAAATCATGGCTAGAGAGATGTACATACTGCCATTGGGAAGAACCCCTGTGTGATAGTAGGCACCCTTCAACACCCTACACTCTCTAATGGATAGGTCAACCAGACAGTAACTTAACAGAGAAATAAGAGAACTAACAGACATCATGACTCAAATGGACTTAATATACATCTATAGTACATTTCACCCAAATACAAAAGAAAATACCTTCTTCTCAGCACCTCATGGAACCTTTTCTAAAACTGACCACATATTTGGTCACAAAGCAATTTTCAACAGATACAAAAATTGGAATAACTCCCTGTATCTTATTGGACTACCATGGCTTAAAGTTAGAATTCAACCACAACACTAATTGCAGAAAGCCTACAAATACACGGAAACTGAACAGTGCTCAATTGAATCACCCCTGGGTCAAGGAAGAAATAGAGAAATTAAAGACTTCCTAGAATTCAATGAAAATGAAGGCACAACATAATGAAACCAATAGGATACTATGAAAGCAGTGCTAAGAGGAAAGTTCAAAGTACTAAGAGAATGGAGAAATCTCCAACTAGTGACTTAACAGCAAACCTGAAAGCTCTATAATAAAAAAAAAAGCAGAGTCACCCAGAGGAATAGATGACAGGAAATAATCAAATTGAGGGCTGAAATCAATAAAATAGAAACAAAGAAAACAATACAAAGAATCAATGAAATAAGAGCTGGTTATTTGAGAAAATCAACAAGATAGATAAACTTCTTTCCAAACTAATTAAAAGGTAGAGAGAGAGAATATCCAAATTAACAAAATCAGAAACAAAAAGGGGAACAAAACAACAGACACTGAGGAAATTCAGGGCATCATTAGGTCATACTTTGAAAACCTGTACTCCACAAAATTGGAAAATGTAAAAGAAATGGATAATTTTCTGGATAGGTACCATATACCAAAATTAAATCAAGACCAGATGAACAATTTAAATAGACCTATAACCATAAGGAAATAGAAGCAGTTATTAAAATAATAACAACACAAAAAACCCAGGGCCCAATGGTTTCAGCACAGAATTCTACCAGAACTTCAAAGAAGAGCTAACACCTATACTCCTCAAATTGTTCCGCATAATAGAAACAGAAGAAACATTGCCAAACTCTTTCTATGAGGCTATAGTTACCCTGATACTGAAACCACACAGAGACTTAACCAAGAAAGAAAATTACAGACAAATCTCCCTCATGAACATTCATGCAAAAATACTCAATAAAATGCTGGCAAACCAAATCCAAGAACACATAAAAAAAAATTATCCACCATGATCAAGTTGACTTCATCCCAGAGATGCAGGGATAGTTCAACATATGAAAATCTATCAAAGTAATCCACTGTATAAATAATCGAAGTATAAAAACCATATGATCATCTCATTAGATGCTGAAAAAGCATTTGACAAAATCAAACACCCCTTTATAATAAAGGTCTTGGAGAGATCAAGGACATAAGAAACATACCTAAACATAATAAAAGCAATATACAGCAGACTGACAGCCAACATCAAACTAAATGGAGAGAAACTCAAAGAGATTCTACCAAAATCACGAATAAGACAAGGCTGTCTACATTCTCCATATCTATTCAATATAGTACTCGAAGTTCTAGCTAAAGCAATAAGACATCAAAAGGAGATCAACAGGATACAAATCAAAAAGAAAGAAGTCAAACTTTCACTATTTGCAGATGATATGATAGCATACATAAGTGACCCCAAAAATTCAATGAGGGAGCTCCTACAACTGATAAACACCTTCAGTAATGTGGCAAAATGCAAGATTAACTAAAAAGAAAACAATAGCTCTCCTATATACAAATGATAAAGGGGCTGAGAAAGAAATCAGAAAAACATCACTATTCACAATAGCCACAAATAACAAACTATTTCGGGGTAATACTAACTAAAGGAGTGAAAGACCTGCTCGACAAGAACTTCAAGTCTTTGAAGAAAGAAACTGAAGAAGGTATCAGAAAGTGGAGAGATTTTCCATGCTCTTGGATAGGCAGGATCAACATAATAAAGATGGCAATTTTAGCAAAAGCAATCTACAGATTCAATGCAATCCTCATCAAAATCCCAACACAATTATTCACAGACCTTGAAAAAACAATACTTAACTTCATATGGAAAACCAAAAAACCCAGGATAGCCAAAATAATCCTGTATAATAAAGGAACTTCTGGAGGCATCACTATCCCTGAATTCAAAATAGACTATAGAGCTATAGTAATAAAAACAGCTTGGTATTGGCATAAAAACAGACAGGTGGACCAATGGAGTTGAATCAAAGACCTGGATATTAATCCACATACCTATGAACACCTGATTTTTGACAAAGAAGCTAAAATTATAAAATGGAAAAAAGAAAGCATCTTCAACAAATGGTCCTGATATAACTGGATGTCAGCATGTAGAAGAATTCAAATAGATCCATATTTATCCCCATGTACAAAACTCAATTCCAAGTGGATCAAAGACCTCAATATAAATCCAGCCATACTGAACCGCATAGAAGAGAAAGTGGGAAATAGCCTTCAACACATGGGCATAGGAGACCACTTCCTAAATATAACACCAGTAGCACAAACACCAAGAGCAACAATAAATAAATAGGGCCTTCTGTAAAGCAAAGGACATAGTCAATAAGACAAAGGCAGCCTACTGAATGGGAAAAGATCTTTACCAACCCCATATCACACAGAGGACTGATCTTCAAAATATATAAAGAACTCAAAAATCAAAATACCAAATAATCCAATTAAAAAAATAGGGTACAGATCTAAACAGAGAATTTTTAACAGAAGATTCCCAAATAGCCGAAAGAAATGATCAACATCCTTAGACATTAGGGAAAATGCAAATCAAAACGACTCTCAGATACCAGTCAGAATGATTAAGATCAAATACACCAGTGACAGCCTATGCTGGAAAGGATGCAGAGTAAGGGGAACTCTCCTCCTTTGCTGGTGGGAGTGCAAACTTGTACAGCCACTTTGGAAATCAGTATGACAGTTTCACAGAAAATTGGGAATCAGTTTACCTCAAGACCCAGCAATATCACTCTTGGGCATATACCCAAAGGATGCACAATCATAATACAAGGACATTTGCTCAGCTATGCTCATAGCAGCATTATTCGTAACAGCCAGAACCTGGAAAACCACCTACATGCCCCTCAACCAAAAAAGAAAATGTGGTAATGTGGTACATTTACACAATGGAGTACTACTCAGCGGTAAAACAAAACAAAACAAAGCAATGGCATCTTGAAATTTGCAATGCAAATGGATGGAAATAAAAAAAAACCATTCTGCGTGAGGTAACCCAGACCAAGAAAGCAAGCACAGTATGTAGCCACTCATAAGTGGATATTAGACATAAAGCAAAGGATAACCTGCCTACATAGTCCACGACCCCAGAGAAGTTCAGTTACAAGGAGAACCCTAAGAGAGACATACATGGATCCACCTGGGAAGGAGAAATAGACAAGATGTCCTGAAAAAATTGGGAGCATGGGTTGGAGGGGAGAGAAAAGAAGGGGAGGAAGGAAGGGGAGGAGGGGAAAAAGGGACAAGGAATGAGAACTTAGGGAATGAGAGGGTTGAGATGGGGGAAGGACAAAGAGGGAGAGCAAGGAGATATTGTGATTGAGGGAGCCATTATGGTGCTAGCAAGAAACTTGGCATTAGAGAAATTCCCAGGAATCCACAAGGATGACCCCAACTAAGTCCCTAAGCAACTGTGGAGAGGGTGCCTGAACTGGCCTGTAATCAGATTAATGACCACTTTAACTGTCATCATAGATCCTTCATCCAGAAACTGATGGAAGGAGATGCAGAGATGCACAGTGAAGCACTGGCCTGGGCTCCCAAAGTCCAGTAGAAGAGAGGGAGGAACAGTAATCTGAGCAAAGGGGTCAAGTCCATGATGGGGAAACCCTCTGAAACAGCTGTCCTGAGCTAAGGAGAGCTCATCAATTCCAGCCTGACAGCAGGGGATCCAGCAAAGGACCAAACTAGGCCCTCTGAATGTGGGTGACAGTTTTATGGCTGGGGCAGACTGTGGGGCCACTGGAAGTGAGACTAGGATTTATCCCTACTTCTTCTACTGGCTTTTTAGAGCCCATTCTCTTTGGAGGGATGCCTTGCTCAGCCTAGATATAGTAAGGAGGGCCTTTGTTCTTTCTCAAAGCAATGTGTTAAACTTGCTGACTTCCCATGGGAAGCCTTACCCTCTCTGAGGAGTGGACTAGGGGATGGGAGGGAGAGAAAGTAGAGGAGATGGGAGGAGGGGAGGGACTGGGAACTGGGATTGGTATGTAAAATGAGAAAAGATTTTTTTAAATGAATAAATAAATAATAAATAAATAAATGACAAACTAGAATTTGTGCAACAGATCCCAGTTAGATCTCAGTCTCCTCACCGGAAAATCTGTAGGGCAAGCAAGGATCCCAAAGTAGCTAGGTTGCAATCTTGAAGGTAAAACTGGAGAACTTGGGTTACTAAATAACAAAATTATTATAACCCTGCCTTAATTTAGACTAGGTGGACTTGAGCTGGAGATGGCACAGTGGTTTAGAATGCATACTGTTCCTATGAAGGACCTGCATTTGGTTCCAAGCACACATTCTGGGCAGCTTACAACAGCACATGTCTCCAGATCCAGAGGATCCAATGCCCCTGATTTCCATAGGTACCTGCACTCATGTGCACCCCCACCATGCAGAGGAAGACATACAATTAAAAAAAATAAAATTAAGTTTTTTAGAGTCAGTGCTCTGACCTCAATGGCCCCTGCAAGATGTTGCTGGCCTCACATCATACCACTTTGCCCCCTTAAGACGAAGCCTTAATCTTAACACAGCTCATTACCACCATATGTCCATATGTTCATTACACATAATGATTACTAGGAGCTAGCAAGATACTTCATCAGAAAAGGGTATCTGACATCAACCCTGAGAACCCCCAGAATCCATCCTGGAGAAGGAGAAAACCGATTTCATGTGTGCTTTGGTGCCCACGTGCACATACACACACAAAATAAAATTAAATGTAATAAAAATTTTTAAATCATTAAAATTTATTGTAAGCTACTGGTTTTTTATTTAAAGTAAAATAGAAATATGTTTCATATATATTTTAAAATAGAATTTCACTAAAATTAAACAGAAATATACTTAACAAAACTTATTTTAAGTTTAGAACTAAAGTTTAAAGAGTTACCTCCTAAACTTATCTTTTTTGTCCTTTAAGTCATCAATTTCATTGTGTGTGAACAGATCAGCTATGCGTGTGAGGAGGTTTGCATTGATACAGTTCATGTTGCATGGGGCAGCTACTATGGCATTCATATTTCTGTGGCAATACTGAATACATTGTTCAACCTGGAAAACACAGAATAGAAAATTAATGTTGAGAATAGTAACATAAATGATATTGTCAGAGTAATTTCAAACATAAAAATCATGAAAAGTCAAACCCACATGTACATTGCCAGTAACTGGACCTGCCATGTATTCATCTACACTGTTAAACAGGCAAAATTTAAAACACATATAGAGAAATAATTTCCAATGCCTTTTATTTACAATAATGTATTTTAAGCGTCTGTAGCAGGCATAAATCTTACTCTGCATACTACTGTGCACATTCAACTGACTTCTCAAGGATAAACTTAGTTATTAAGGTATACCCAATACTCCAGGGAAGAGAAAAAATTTCAGACATGTAAGGACTTTTCTCAGCCCTGTTTTATTTGCTTTTTCTAACCTGAGGTGGATTTACTTAGTGTAAATGTAAAGAGAGAGCCGTCTCATATTTCTCCACACACTGTTCTGATGATATAAAAGTAATAGTTCAGGGCTTAGGGTCTGAAACTCAAAGCGTGAGGACTCTGATTGTTCTGTAGACCTTGCTTGAAGCCCACGGCACCGCAGACACCTCACAAACCAGTGGGTCCACCTGCACACAGCACGGCAGTGCTCTGCTCTATACAGCTGGGTCAGGGGCAAACCCAGAGAGCATTTAAATAATAGCTGCAAAATGTCAGTCGTGGGAACAGAAAACCATGAATTACAAAGATCTTTTGCTTTCAGTTTTGTGTGAGATCAAGCCTGACTATGCATTCTAAGGTTGCCCAGATATTTATTAAATAAAAAAGAAAATAATTATACTCAATATTATAGTTTGAAATAGATGTATATATATATATATAATATATATATTACAGTTTTATATTTGACCAGCTGTCCTTAAGCAATAGATACAAACTATGATGTAAACACAAAACTACACTGTTTAGTAGCTGGGTATATTTGGCTTGTTCTCACTTATTGTTCATAAGTGAGAGACACATAGAATAAAAACATGCCTAAAGAAATTATTTAAATAGTAAAACAACATAATCCAGTTAATTTTCCTCATTAGTGATAGACCAAAAATCTTTTAGAATATAGTTTATTCTATCAAGTCTCAAATTAACGGTTGTTCCAATTATAGACATAACATACAAATGATACCCAGTAGTCTTAACCCCTTTTCAGAAAAACAAAGTACTGTTACAATTATTCTCTGAAGCTAACTATTTTGCTTTCTATACATCCAAAAGAGGAAAAGGATTAGGTCAATAAAGGGGCTTAGATTTTTAAAATGAATACTTACCAATGAATCCATCTTCAGGAATTCTGAAGAAATGAGAATTGAAATGACATTTCCTGGCTCTAATAAAAAGAAAAAAAATGAAATTTCCTTTTGATTTTTAACTCAGTTTTCTCTTTTCATCTTAAAAGAGGATGTCACTTTTAAAAAATTGGCATACCCTTAGATTGGATAAAAGAAAGAAAATTTAATATTAAATCATAGAGTGTAGACAAATATGGTAAACTGTCCTTGAATTAGATTCATGTTAAGTACAAAACTCTAGCTAAAGATAATGGCATGCAAAAGTCACAGTGAGAAGAGCTAAACAGTGATGGATGAGAACATTAATTAGGGAAGTACTTCAGAAAGGCATCAGTGCTGACAAACATTTAAAGATTCTGAAATATAATAGAAATGAACTACTGACAAAATGCTAACGGAGCACATGACTGCCACACTGAGTGGATCTCCAGGTACACAGAGGGAGCTGCACACGACGGCCACACTGAGTGGATCTCCAGGCACACAGAGGAGCTGCACACGACGGCCACACTGAGTGGATCTCCAGCCACACTGAGTGGGTCTCCAGGCACACAGAGGAAGCTGCACACGACGACCACATTGAGTGGATCTCCAGGCACACAGAGGGAGCTGCACACGACGACCACATTGAGTGGATCTCCAGGCACACAGAGGGAGCTGCACACAACAGCCACACTAAGTGGATCTCCAGGCACACAGGGAGAAAGGAGGTGCTGCCTCACACTGCAATTTCAGTAAATATGTCATCTCCGTAAAATATATTTAAGAAGAAACCCAGCCATTTTCCACCACCCTGGAACAATCATTCTGAACCCTTTGTAGTAGAAAGTAGTGGTAAGTAACTTCAGTCTTCCCAAATAACAGTTCTAGTTGAAGGTTCTCAAGCTAGTGGAAAAGCTTCTTGGGAAATTGTACCCAAAGATTCACCATTCAATTAAGAATCAGTGGCTTAATTATGAGATTCAATTAAGAATCCTCATGCTTTTCTTGGTTGGGATAAGGGCTTCTTCTAAAAGAAGTTTATATTTATAGTGGAGATATAAGCCAAAGATAAGCAGAATAAGCAGTTTTTCTCTTCTTTCACCCTTCCAATATGCACGTGAAATGCATCAGTAAATAAATTCCCATTATCTACGGATTTTTAAACTTTCCATTTTTTTTACACTAGGCTACTACTCACCAAAAAAAGAGGTATGTGTGTACATATGTATACACATATATGAATATATATATATATGAATAAAATGTATTCATAACTAGATAATCTGAAATCTGGTCTCTGGCTTAATTTTTTTAGAAAACAAAAATTTTTTAAATATTTATTTTATGCATTGGTTGTTTTGTCTGCATGTATGGCTGTACCATGTGCATGCAGTGCCTGAGGAGGACAGAAAAGGGCACAGGATCTCCTAAAGCTGCTGTCACGGATGGTTGTGAGCCACCATACGAGTGCTAGGAACCAACCCAGTCCTCTGGAAGAGCAGAAGAAGCTCTTAATCACTGAGCATCTCTCCAGCCCTTTACTTTAACAACCTTAGGATTTGAATTTTTATTTTAAATGTATTTATTTAGAAATCTCTCCCATTTGTTTGGTCACTATAATTTCATAAATTTTAAACTTCAGAAATCTTTTTAATACTACAACCATATTAACAGGAGTTTTTGTTTGTTTGTTAGTTTGTTGTCAGTGCTAGGGACTGAATCTCAGTCCTAAGGAATGCTGGGTGAGCATTCTACCACTGAGCCATACTCCCAACCTCTAATTATGTGCTTTAAAGTACTCTGATATTGTTATTCTAGTACATAGACTTTTATTATTTCTTATCTAATTATATGTCCATTGAAAGATTACTTATTATTTTAAAATAATATTTTAACATTAAAATAATGGGTTTCACTCTGACATTTTCATATATATATATATATATATGTTCTTTAATGGTTATCTTATTATCATTAAGAGCACTGGCTCTGGGCCGGCGCGGTGGTGGCCTATAATCCCAGTACTAGGGAGGCAGAGGCAGGTTGATCTCTGTGAGTTCAAGGCCATCCTGGTCTACAAGAGCTTGTTCCAGGACAGGTTCCAAAGCTACAGAGTAAACCCTGCCTTGAAAAACCAAAACAAACCAAAACAAAACAAAACAAAACACTGGTTCTAAAATTTTTAGTCTCAGAATTCCTTTACAATCTTAGAAAGAGTCCTAAACAGATTTTGTTTATGTGGGACATATGTCAGTATTTACCATAATTTACCATATTAGAAATAATGTCAGCAGGGAAATTTTTAGAAGTCAGTTTTAAAATACAATAATTCTATTACATGTAAACATAGTTTTGTGAAAAATATCTTCAAATAAAAATATTAGTGAGTGGCACTGATGGGCATTTTTTATAAATCTCTTCAACGTCTAACCTAACTGACTGCCGAATTCTCGTATCTGTTTCTTCTTAGACAGGCTCTCACTCTTAGCTTAGGCTGGTCTTCAACTTACAGCAATACTCTTGCCTCAGCTTCCCAAAGTGCTGGAATTACAAGCATGAGCCACCACACCTGGCTTCAAATCAGCTTTTGCACTTAGTTTGGGGATAGGCTGCTTTTGTGAAGCCAAAACTTGACAAGTAGTATTGTCGTGAAGGTGGAGTGGCACAGCCTCTGAAATCCTATCAGTAAACTTTTCCTTTGTTCAGTGGTCATCTTGCACTGTGAATGCAGTGTTAACCCACTGCAGAAATGTTTTAGACACTGCACAGTGCTCATGTGCAAAAGTTATGCATGTTCTAAGTATTCAGACGACTCATTGGAAAGAGGTGTTTTAAATGTCAGATCTGATAGTAAGACCAACAGAATTTCAAAAGAAAAGTTTTTGTATACGGAGAAGTTGTTGGTCTCATTGGAGCAGGGACACTTTCCAAAACTCGAATTCTCACGTGAGAACTTGGCTTTTATCACTAACAACACCTCTATCAACTGTTTTTCTTTATGTGACTAGCCCATTTACCTGTCTGAATAATCACACGTTCTGTAAGCTGCTTTCTCAAGTAAACACGTTTTTCTACTTTGAATTCAGCTGAGTTAGCTCATAACTATATAGTTAGCTGAGTTATGAGCTAACTCAGTTGTGCCAATGCTTTCCCTCAAGACAGCCATACTGGTAAGCATACAAACTGCTGAGTTATGAGAGTCCAGCAAAGGATGTATACTGAGGGCTGAGATATAATAAAGTCATTTTTACTGCTTCATCAAGGACAAGTGAACCTACATTTTCCCCTTTTCTTTTTAACTATGAGTGCGTGGTACTGGAGAAAACCAATAAAACAGCTTGCTCTGTCTGCTTTGATTCGGGCTATAAAGCCCACCAATCTTGTACAAGTTGCCTTTTCACATTCTGAACAAATCTTGAGGCACAGAAAAAGTGAGTAACATCTTGGTATTGCCATGTAAACCTGGTTAACCTTGAGAGCCTTTAAAGAGCCCCAGGACCCGTTCCAGGATGGACAGAGCAGGAGTTCTGTGGTCAGAGCACAGCTCTAGTAAACTTCTACACCTCAGTTTGGACTTGAAGCAGCTACCAGGTGACACAGATTTCAACACAAAATAAGCAATGGATTGGTTTTTTGTTTTTGTTTTTTACCTAAAGTGGGAATCTCACAATCCTTATTCTCCTTAGTGTTCCTTTTGACATATTTTATCAGCCAGTTGAAAATATGAACATCACAATGAACAGAAATGTCCACCTCTTCCCAGCGCTGGGCATCCATAGATAAATATTCAGCAAAGTACTTCATTTCTGATATTAAAAGATCTCGTGGACAAATAAAATCTTCTTTCAAATTTTTTGCTTCATCACATACGTGGATCACCATGTTTGGCCTTCATGAAAAACGTTACACAAAAAAGAGACGATTAGAGCGCGAAGGGACAGCGAGACCACTGATGTGTAGAGGTGGTAAGAGAACAAGGTCCTCTTGCAGGTTTTGACCACAAAATCTGTTTTAGAGGGTCTGAATTCAAAATTTCTCACTTCTTTATCTGATTATACCTTAGATTATGATTAACTTCAGTAAGCTACCCACTTTATAAATATATAAAAAATATTGTTTCTAAAGAACTAATACTTTACATAGCTTCAATTTTATTGTTCAAGTTTCAGTTCTCAAAGAACAATTAAATAATAGACTTTGATTCTTGTGTAATAACTAACATCTTTATATTTTTAAAAAAGGAAAACTATCTAAAATGATTCCTTGAACAATCAGATTAAAAACCTGTATGCTTACTTTAGTATCAGCAATGTTTGGCTCCATGCATTCATGAGTACAGTTACAAGATGGGAGGGACCAAACTAGACCCACTGAATGTGGGGGACAGTTGTGAGGTTTGGGTGCTCTGTGGGGCCACTGGCAGTGGGATCAGGATTTATCCCTAGTGCTTGATCTGGCATCTTGGAGCACATTCTTTATGGAGGGATACCTTGCTCAACCTAGATATGGGGGGAGGGCCTTGATCCTACATCAAACTGATGTTAGACTTTGTTGACTCTCCGGGGGGG
>LOEQ01001853.1:220890-232778 GCA_001685075.1 Bramus lutescens
TTTATTAACCAATGAAAGTAACACATAGACAGAAGACCCTCCTACATCAGATTTAAAATGTTTAAGTACATAAGGAAAAACTTGTAAAACATAAAATTCACACCATTTTAGTTTTTAATGTCCTTAAAAAAGGAAGCTTCAGTAAGAGGCAGATGAGGCAGCTGTCTTCAATGTTAGCAATGAAGAAATTGAAAAATAATGAAACTTAAAACTTACAGTGAGTAGGTTTCAATCTGGAATGTAGGTCTTCAAACTCAATGACTTTTTTGTGTGTGTGTGCATGTTTGTGACACAGTACAACTGTGGATGTCAGAGGGCAGCTTGCATTGGCTTGCTCACCACTACCATGTGGTTCTGGGACTGAACTCAACAAACCAGGCTTCATGGTAAGGATGTTCTTACCCACTGAGACATTTTTCCACTGGCCCAAGTCTCCCAACATTTAAATTCACAATTTTTTTAATTCAACTCACCTGTTAAATTTTTCTACAAATGAAAATCTACTATTTTTCTTTAAATAAAAAAATAGAACAAGACTCATTGGTTTGTAGTAGCCTAACTATATACAATGTACAACCCATAGACTATATTTTCAAGTTAACATTTATCTTGAAAAACAAAATCAAGTTTAAAATATTTTTATTTATCCAGTAAAATATTTTCACAGTATATTAAAAATAAAACTTTAACTGTAATCTGTTCCTTTTTCCATTAAAGAAAGCACAAGATAAACATTAGCTGTACTCAGGAAGTGATAACTGTGATACACCAGACAGGGTCAAGTCCATGAATAAGATATTAGATCATGAAAACAGATTTATTTGTCTCATTTTCTTTCCAAGCTGACAAAATACAGTTAGAAAAATTTGAAGCTTACTTTCTTAGTGTACCTTATGATTTATTTCCCGTGAGGTAGCACTATAAAATAATGATGTCAAGGCTGTGGGCAGTACATCCCTCGCCTCTAAAATCACCCTAAGTCTGTGGGACTGAAATACAAAAACCGCGAATGTTTCTGCCTTTCTAGTCTACAATTGCCTTTCTAAAATTTTGATAAAAGAAATGGATGCAAGTAGCTATCAGGTTAATACTGTAACCTAGCATAGTCAGCCAAACAATAAAGACCCTAAAAGAAACAGCTGTGCCATTTATTGCCTAAGCTCTCTTCTTATACAGCTTCCACCAGTCACAAATTCTATCTTAAAGGTCATCTCCTAAAAAAAAAGGAAAATATCTAAATAGTACTGACTCAACATTTCCTTTCTATTTTACTACTATTATTTAATCTAGATGTCAAGAATAACAGACATGCGAGCAGTTAAACATCAAGACTGAAGTTCTTATCTGTCAAAAACTTGTTCTGAGGGCTAGAGACACAGCTCAGTGGTAGAGTATTTAATTCGCTTTCTCAACTAGAAGGCTGCTACCCCAGTGTTAGAAAACAGGCCTAACATAAACAAGTACCGTAACTATTTACTTCATCTTAAGATAAAAGGATAGGTTACTAATTATACTATCATTTCAAACAGGCCTTCCCAAGAAGTCTTTAGTTTTTCTGTGTCTAGTATATATTGGGTTAGATATGGCTTAACATGAACTGCACTAGAATTACTTATTTGATAAACATAGCTGTATGAAAGATATAGAAACAAATCACTTATAAAAAAGTTTTTAGCAGGATCTGTAAATGTATTCTTGTGTATAATTGACAGCATGTTTCCCCAATTCTGTGGGAAACCTGTACTGAAACACATTAGAATTCATTAAGCCAAAAAAGTCAAATAATATATTTAAAATAGGAATTGAATTATTTATAGTCTCAGTAATGAAAACTAAATCTAAAAGAAATATAACCAATGTAACACATTCTCCATGTGTGAAGTATATCTTGATTATGGAATTTATAAAAGTAATTTTCCTATGTTGAAGAAGAAAATTCATGAAGATTAAAAATCATCAAGGCCAGAACTGATTGTATCATTACATGCAAATCTCAAAGGACTTACATCTAAGATGGAGGAAAAGAAATAAGATCTATATATTCTGATTTACTCAGGATGAAAACTAGTTATATTCTAAAGAGATTAAGAAACTCCCATTCTAGAACCATCTCCTTCATAGTGCTCCCAGAGATCTTTAACAATAAATTTTACAAATATAATCAAAGATAATAGTATCAATTGTTTGCAGGTAGAAACCTATCACCTAAGTAAATTAACACTGGACATAATACAGATCAGAAAATTTTTATTATTTAGTTTACTTAAAAGGTTATAAAAATTAGCCTTTTTGCCTGTTCTTGTAAGTAGATGTTATCACTCAATTTTTGAAGACTTCAAATCAGTTAACTCAGAACTTTAAAAAGCATTAATGATCCCTTCTGAGGCAACTTGTGTATCCTACTGTTCCAAAAAGCCTAGAGATTTAGATAAGATAAAACTGACAACAATCTCCACAATCTAAAAGCTAGGTGAAACAAAGTCCTCATGGTCCATTCAAGGGTCAAGTGCAGCCAGATCACTAGAATGGCACACTAGTGTTGACTAAGGAACTTCTAGCAGCAAACTGCCTGGGACAGCCATGAGCAAACGCTTTCATTCAACTGCAAATTAATTTCTCTGTAAGAAATAATTTTTAAAAGTGCTCTATTGTTCACCTGCACGCAAACGTGAAAGATATCAAAGAACTTGTTTCTCTCCGTTTTTCCCTGTAGAATCAGGTGCACCTGGAACCTTATTAGTTTCAACGAAAACAGATTCAAAGGCAGCTTCCTGTTCATCCAAAGAGTTGGCAGTAGTAACTCTGTTAATTGATGTAGAGTTGGTAAAAGACTGTTGTTGCTTGAGAATTTTACTCGATTCCACTCTTTTTCTGCCTCTTCTTTTACCCAGAATTTTGACATAGTTTGCAGGGATCAGTCCTGTTGTTTGGCCATCAAGACTAGCCAGAAGCCAACCACGCACTTTGGGCTGTTGTTCTGGAGAAAGAGAAAGAGAGCTCTGAAACTGTACTGGAGCCCAACAGAATATTAATGATAAAGAATGCTAAGCAAAATCCAAGTCTCACACTGAGTTATGTAAACAAGTAGTTTGTGCACACACACTCAAAAGCAAGCTCTAGCACACTTCACTGTTCTAGATCATTTTTCTTTTAAACAAGAAATGGAATCTCACAGTTGCCCAGGTTGGCAATCCTCCTGCTTAAGCCTCCCAAGTAGCAGGGACAATAGGTGTGTGCCAGTGTGCCTAGCTTTAGTTTCATCCTTAAATTTATAGTTTAGTAAAGTAATAAAAGTATACTAAGTAGTAAAAACAAAGTGTTATAAAGCATACTTGATACTTACTAAATAGTCCTACCTTGAAGACCATGAAGTTTTTATCTATTGGTTCATTTAGTGGGTAAGGAGACTACTTCTTTCAAAAGCTGAAAATTAGGTGGGTGGTGGTGGTGCATGTCTTTAATCCCAGCACTCGGGAGGCAGAGTCTGGTGGATCGCTGCGAGTTTGAAGCCAGCTTGTTCTACAAGAGTTAGTTCCAGGACAGGCTCCAAAGCTACAGAGAAACCCTGTCTTGAAAAACCAAACCAAAACAAAACAAAAAGCTGAAAATTAACATCAATGTTGACATTGCTATACACCTGTAAATGCTCAAGAGGGTGAGGCAGGGGGATGACAAGTTTGACAGTCTGAACTCAGACTTTGTTTGAAACAAACAAATCAACAAAAACCTATCAGTGTCTTTCCAAGTTTGAATCAGAGTCTGAGAAACTAATACTTTAGTACCATATACTGTGTAGGGATGAACAGAGTTTGGAACTTAGGGGTTTTGATTTAGAAGAGAATCTATAGGGAAGAATTGCTGGGACACCATTATGGGGTATTTGATGTGGGATTTCCCTTTGTATGCTATGAATATGTTTTATTACCATTGGTTAATAAAGAAGAAGCTGCTTTGGCAGAATGGAGCAAGGTGGGAAAACTAAACTGAATGCAGGGAGGAAGAAGGTAGAGTCAGAGAGATGTCACATAGTTACCAAAGGAAAAAGATGCCAGAATCTTACTGTTGGCCACAACCTCGTGGTGATACAGATTAATAGAAATAGGTTAATTTAAGATTTAAGAGCTATCTAGAAATATGCCTGAGCCGTCAGCCAAATGGTGTTGTAATTAATATATATTTTGTGTGGTTATTTGGGTCTGGGTGGCCAGGAAACTAAAGCGCAGTCTCTGTTTACAGGTTATCTTCTCTGGCTTTACTGTTGCTGACACAGGGTCTCGTTTACACACCATTAGGAGGGACTAATTGGGAAGAGCAAGGTGGGTGAGCAGGGGTGGGAAGGACGAGAGGAGGTTAACACCTGTGGTCCTAGCCCTTGGAAGGTGGAGGGAGGAGGACTGACATGAGTTTGGGACCAGCCTGGGCTAAACAGTGAGTTCCAGACCAGCCTGGGCTACAGTATGGCTCAATCCCTTCTCTAAAAAAAATCAATCAACCAATCAAAAGACAGACAAACATACACGTACACACTCAGACAAAAGTGAAGCTTTAGCAACCACTCACAAGTGAACTAATAAGGTCCCGTGTTTCAGTTTCCAATATTACCTTCACAAGTATTAAAAAGTAAAGATAATTACAACTTATTCATGATTTGTTACCTTTGAGAGCTAAATTTAGCATATCACCAGCACGGAAAGAAATTTCTTCATCAGACATGCCATTAAAATCGTATTCTGCTCTAGCAACTACATGGTCATCCTCACCACTTGCCCAGTTGATGTTGTCTATAAACAAAATTAAGATTCGGTTAATAAAGCTTGTAAAATACAGATATTCACTGGCTATGACTTGTAAACTGTATAAATTCATTTGGCAAGTAGACAGGTCTCTCTTCCCATGTAAATCCCAAAACACACCTTGAGCTAAGTAAATGTTTACAAACTTGTCCCTTTCCTTAAACTCTCTTACAGTCAGGGGTTGACAATTTTTTTCTTCTCCTGGTAGAGGACCAGTAGTACACATTTTAGATCTTAAAGGCCAGAACGAAAGTTCATATAACAAGAAAGAGAAAGTTTCATGTTTTCTTGGAACAAAATTCAAAGATTATTTTTTTTTAAATCAGTGCATGTTTACCAAGAAGAAAGAAATACTTGGGGAGGAGGATAACAGCATTTAATTTATTTTTGGTTCAACTGCAAATATTCATTAATGGACGCTAACTGGTAGTAAGATTTGAGGCACAATTCATGGGCATCCAAGTTTGACTAAGCATATTCACTACTTGGGGGATGAACAGACTGCTCATCTATTGATTGTGCTGTGCACCACGTTAGTACACTGCTGACCAGTCACTTCCAAATGACAAATAAGTGTTAAAGAGGTTCTGAAATACAGATAGTTCCTTTGCATTTTGAAGTTTAGAACTAGTTCTGGCACTGCAGTTTGAACTTTGAAATCTAAATGGGAGGCAAAATCTCACTTTAACATTTTTATTAGCATATACTAATCACACATAATGGGTTTCATTATGACATTTTCAGAAATTGCTATAATGAATTTTGATCATATATGTTCCCCTTATCTTCTTATCCCCTCCCATTTCTGCTGACCCCCTTGTTTTTCCAACTAATCTGTCTTCTACTTTTATTATCTACATGAAACTCTGACAAATATTAAAACAAAAGATAAAAAAAGCAAACAAGACAAAGTATTTCCAACTTCAACTTAGTATTTTTTTAAAAAGATGTTTTATTTATATGCACGTATGTATGTGTGTGCCACATGTCTGTGGTTCCAACAATGTCAAAAGAGAGGCCTTGTGAGCCACCAATGTATGCCTGAGAAATGATTCAGTGATCTGTGAAATGATCTGTGAATCTCTGAATCACACTGTGTGCTCTTTATGATGTGTGCTGCACCGTCTCTCCTGTCCCCACTTCAACTTCTGACACTACTTAATATAATGACAACAGTTATATGACATAAGAGTAAACAAAAGTTATATGCCACTGAAACTACTGGCTTAATAATATCTAATACATATTCTCTTGATGAGTAAAACAATGAATAATCATAGACTTAACTTCCTTTTGAATGATTTGTAAATTTTAACTAAACATTTTTAGACTCCACTTACACTTTTATCATCAGTTGCAATATATCTTAGTAGACTCTACCCCGTTTGTAATAAATTAGTGCTTTCAATTTTAAAAACAGTCATATAGATATTCACAGCTGCCAACTATATAATTACCTTGAATTTGCTTCTTTAGTAACTGAGAAGTATCAGAATCTACTAGGTTATCACAAGCCAGAAAAAGCTACTTACATAATTCTTTTGGGGTCTGACACCAAGTCCTTGTGCAAGCTAAGCACATGCTTTGATACTAAACCATACCCACCACCCTTCATTTGTCTTGTTTTCAGATGACAATGTCATTCTGAAAGTTTAGAAACTGCTCTCATTACGGTATCTGAATAAATTTCTTTGGCTGTTGCAATAATTATTATCAATAAAGATTTACTATCAATAAAGATTTACTCTGCTGACTAGCAAAGGAAACCCTGGTTGTAGCTTCTTTTTCCTTTTTTTTTGAGGGGGAAGAAAATTTTCTGGTAAGAGTTCCAACTTCAGTTTTCCCAGTGTTGATTTCTACGAATACTGTTTCAGTCTGGTAATTGTATTCATTCAACACAGCCGTTCTGCCATTGCATAACAAAAACAATATTTCATCAACACTCACCTACTGTGTCTTTAAAGTGTAACTCTCCAAGTTTACTCTGCCTTTTCAGTTCTGTGTGCTATATATGAACCCATCATGAATGTAGTATGAGATATTACTCAGATGGAGAGTACCAGTCTAGCATGCTTAAGGGTTTAGGTTTAATTCCCAGGAGCAGCATCACTACCACCAAAAAATACTACAACTGTTTTAGGTCTATTGCTATGAAGAGACACCATTACCATGGCAACTCTTAAAAAGGAAAGCATTTAACTGGGCTGGCTTAGAGTTTTAGAGGTTTAGTCCATTATTCTCATGATGGGGAGGAGAGTTCAACATATGGATCTGCAGGCAACCATAAGAGAGAGAGTCACTAGGCCTGGCGTGGGCTTTGGAAGCCTCAAAGCCCAAACCTAGTGATACATTTCCTCCAAAAAGGCCACACATCCTGATCTTTTTAAATAGTGCCACTCCCTGGTGATTTAAGTATTCAAATCTATGAGACTCTGGGGGCCATTCTCATTCAAACCATCATAATAGTGTGACAATGTGGCACTCTATATGTTGCCAAAGTGTAACTGAGCTTTTGTAGTATGCAGACCAGAGGTGTGAAGCAATTACAGTGCCACATACAGTTTCTACAAGGTACTCTGCTGTTTCAACATAAAATCAGTCATAGCAATGTGCAAGTAGGGCTATGTTTCAATAAAACTTTATTAATAGATTTTGACATCTGAATTTCCTATAATCTTTACATGCCAAAATTCTTCTGTGTTTTTTAATGTGTGTTGTTTATGTGTTCATGAGAGGGAGAGGGGAGATAGAGAGATAGAGATAGATAGATAGAGAGAGAGAGAGAGAGAGAGAGAGAGAGAGAGAGTAGTAGGTCAAAGATTGATGTTGGCTGTCTTCCCAGATCACTGCTAGCACAGTGTTTCCTAGTTGAACTTGGAGTTCACAGACTGTATAGTGGACAGGGTGGATAGGCTGGCTGGGATTGGGTCAGGAATCTAGCCTTGTCTGTCCACCGGTGCTAGAGCCACACACACAAGGCTCCTACATGGGTGCTGGGAATCCAAACTTAAGCAGGTCCTTCTGTTTGTCTAGCAGACAAATTAATGACTCAAGCCATCTCCCAGCCACTCTCCCGATTTTAAAAATATTATTTTTTCTGACTACTGAAAAGTATGAACAGTAGTCTTATATCACATGCCAACAGCAGTGGGAACCGTGCAGGGTTAGCAGAGGCTTATTTGTGGAAGTCTGCTCTATGCAGTAGGAAAGTGAACTATAAGAACCAAATTTCCTCAGTTTTGCTTCTCAGAAGTAAATCTTACCTACTATCTTTTATAGTAGATAGAGATACCTACCTTCTTTTATCTGGTTCTCTGTGCCACATTTTTCTCCTCTTTTCTATAAAAAGGCTTCATTACTGAATTCCTCCATCTATCCCTAATCTATAATCACTCTTTTCCTATCTACTCCTTTCTTCCCCCTCCCCCAATATTCCTTTTTGAGACTTAGTGTGTAGCTATGGGTGTCATGGAACTTGCTATGTATGCCAAGTTGGCCTCAAACTTCTATCAACCTTCCTGCCTCCCTCCCAGTGCTGAGATTATGTGGCATGGGCATCCCCATGCCACTTTACCTCTCCTTTGCCCTAAAAACATCATGAGATCTAACTTCCTTTTCTCTCTCTCTGACTTCCTTCCTTCCTTTTCTTTTTTTGAGTCAGAATCTTAATACAGCTCCTTGGCTATCCTGGAACTAGTTATATAGATTTGCCTGCCTTTATCTCCAGGGTACTGGGATTAAAGGTATGTACCACCACAGCCCCCGGAGATCTAATTTCTTAACAGACAAAGCAGAGCTAAGAATGTAGTTCAAGGAATGAGCACTGTAAGCGCATGCAAAGCCTTGAGTTCAGCCTGCATGCGAAACAACTACACGGATCCTATTCTGCTTTTCCCTCTCCTATTCACTGCACACCTTCCCCACCTCAAAAGTTTGTCTTTTCCACTTAACCAGAAGCATTTTCTGGAGCTCAAGGTGCTCTAGTTGGCAAATCTGGTCTCTACTCAGCCCTTCATCTTACTGTGGTGTAGCATTCACCAATCTTCCTTAAGGTTCCTGTCCTCACCGTTGCTTCTACATGCAGCAGCAGTAACACGGTACTTCCTGTTCAAGGGGATTTCTTGTGTTCTCTTCTTGGTTTCTCTAGTACAGTGATACTCACGCACTACTTCAACTACCACTTCTGTGTGAATGACTCATAATCTTATTTCCTAAGATCTTTGCCTTCTTTCTCTCCTTCTACATGAAGGTAGGTACAAGAAGTCAAAGTCAAGTTGCCAGGCTTGGAGGTAAGCACTTTTACCTAAAAAAAAGTCTAAAAGCTTTCTGTCTGTCCCTCCCCCCCCGTGTGTGTATGTGTGTGTGTGTGTGTGTGTGCGTGTGTGTGTTTATGTGTGTGTGTGGTCCACCTACCCTTGCCTGCCTTTAAAAGAGCTTTTTGAAACTCAACAGAGTGACTCCTATGTGTAATCTAAGTACTTGATAGGTTGAGCCAGGAGGATTGTTGCAAGTTTAAAGTCTGGGCTACAGAATGAGAATCTGACTCAAATACACCCACAGAATGTCCCAGTGGTACATCACCTCAACACAAGCCTAGCCAGTGTTTTCTTCCTCTTCATGTCCAGCTACTCTTATATTCCACAACCACACTGACCTCCTTGCTTTTTATCTATCATGTTAGATATTGCCAGTTGAATACCTTGAGGCTTTAGTGTTTCAAACTTTTCTCCAGTAGCTAGAGTGCTTCTTTGCTCACCTCTTTCAGGAAGGCCCTTCTTGAATATTTGCAGCACTATAACCCTCTCCCCCTTTCTTTCATCCACGACTCCCCAACATCCCTGATTATTTCTCTTTCCTACAGAACTTATTTTCCTACTTACTGTATGTTTTGTTGATTGCCTCTCACTAGACTGCCACAAAACGTGTCTCATATCCCTGTCTTCTACAACTATAATTGACCTGTATTACTTGTTTAATTAATAAAATATCTACAATAACTCAAGTTCAAATGTCTATGGCATTTTGATTCCTTCTTTGCTCTTATAAACACATCAATCAGCAACTGAACCCACTGTATTTGTCCTGCTTCACATACTCTGATTCAGGTTTTCAATCTCTTTCATCAAATCTAATTGAATGTCTCAAATTAGTAAGTATTAAGCCCTTTTAAAAAATGTGCCAAACAGGTCACTAGATACTGAATATAACCCAGCGCTTTATGATCTTACCATTATTTAACTGCAATCCACTTCAATCTGGATCTATCTCAAACACTTTGGAAAAATTGTTAACTGCTCTCCCTCTCATAGGCTGGGCATCAGACCTAGGCCATATATATATATATATATGCAGGCAAGTAAAGACTTTAGCAGCGACTTATACCTCCAATCCTCAGTCTGAACTCTTTAGAAAACTATGTTACAAATGCTTAACACAAAAACTACCAGTAAAAAAAATCACCAATTTCTTACTAAATGAAAATTAAATGTCATAACAGCAATTAAGATCTTTGACCATTGGCCTTCAATCTAATTCTAATTATCCTTTTATTCTGTGTATAAAGACAACTGTTGGCCAGGTCTCACATTTTCTGCTCATGTACTTTTGTTCAAGCTGTTCTACCTGCTTGTATTTGTTTGATGGTCCTTTTCTTCCTTTTATGGTGGTACTATAGATTGGACCCTAGGCTTCGTACATACTATGAGCTATATCCCTACAATAAAAAGCTATCAAAAAGCTAATTCAGATGCCATTTTTTTCTAGTTACCATGGTCAAAAATATTGGCTTCACTTTTCTAGAATTCTTTGCCAGCTGACAGACTATGGGTTTAACAATCAGTTGTTAGACCTGAATTTATTTCTGCCCTTTTTCAGCTTTCTTAAAACTGCCTGATATTGTCTTAATGACTCGCCTTCAATAATATTTTAGAAAAATAGAGATTATGCTCTTTGGATCTTTATGTAATTCCCAGCACCAAGTTCAGTACTCTGTAAACAAGTTAGGTTAATATGTACTATTAAACTGAGTAAATTCATCAGCAAGCCTGTCTTGTTGGTAAAGTATTCCTGTCTAGTTTTGAAGCTCTTAACTACAAGTATAACTGCATTAAAATAGTAAATGCAAATGAATACCAGGAATGCTAATTTAACAAATCCATTCTTGAAGTTTGAGACTGTTACATAGTTTTGAAGCTGTTTAATTATTCTGGTTTTTTGTTTGCTTGTTTTTTGAGACAGGGTCCCTTTGTGTAGCCCTGGCTGTCCCGGAACTTGCTTTGTAGAGCAGGCTGGCCTTGAACCCACAGAGATCTGCCTGCCTCTGCTTCCTGAATGCTGGGATTGAAGATGTGCACCATTATACCTGGTTTGTTTAATTATTCTTACCTGTTACTTCATCGCTGTGTGTAGACAGAAGTTTCCAGATAAGATAAGGACCACCAAGGATAACAGCAAAGAACAGGAAGATTGGCCAGGATTTTGCTGAGTTAGCTGCTTGGTCCTCGGCACCAAGACAGGCCACAGTTCTTTCACTTTCTGCCCATAGGTCCTCATCCTCTGAGCCTCTTCTTAAACCCATCATCCACTGCAACCGTCTATACAGGTATCTTATAGTCCTAACTAATGCGAAGGCAGAAAAAACCTTTGTAAAGTGTATTTTTAACCGGGAAAAGTGATTTGCTACATCCAATACAGCCCTGAAACTGTTATAGACAGCTGAAAAGGTAGCATCCATCATCATGCTGACAGAGGCGAATGCATGCACGATACTCTCAATGGACTGAAATGCACCTCTACTGCTTTCTTCAGCTTGCTGAACAAATCTACTGGGCGGAAGGTCATCTACGTGGAGGCGGTTAAAGCCCAAACCATTATATCCATAACTGTAAGGGCTATAGCTTCCATAAAATGAATTTCCATAGGCTCCATATCCAGAAGAAAACGAACTGTAAGCAGGTCTGAAAGTGTTTATGTTGCTGCTCCCCGTTTGCTGGGATGGCCTGGGAAGAATAGGTGGGGGCACTCTGGTAAGTGTTGGTTGTCCAGGTCTTGTCAATAAAGCAGGGCCCAGATCGGCAGATCTAAAACGCAAAAAAA